>JAAALK010000507.1:0-81631 GCA_019279435.1 Zizania palustris | reverse complement strand
CACTTAGATTTTTAATATTAGTTATCTAGTTCTAAAAGATTACAAATGGACTCATGAACATAAATATGATTTTTGACAGTTTATTAGTCAATATTTCATGTACATGCAGTTCAAATTAGACCTACTTCAAATAAATCCTAGAAACATGATTAATTAATTAAAAATAGCAAACTCACTCAGAAAAATATGAAACTTTTACATGGCTTAATATAGGTTGAATTATGAGTGTAATATAAAATTCAAGTTCCAAACATGTTTAAAATATGACATGGACTCAAAATATGTTTTCACATAAAATAATGATTACTGGCTCTTTGCCGAGTGTTTTTTTGTGGCACTCGGCAAACCTTTTCACCCCTGCCGTTATAATGGCGGCAGCAAAAATGGGGCTGAGGGCTTTTTCAGCTTGTTTGCCGAGTGCAACAGATGTGGCACTCGGCAAAGTGAGAAACCATGTTGAAGAATATGGTTTTGATATTCCAGATGTGATGAGTGATTGTCAACGGAAGTCAAAGGAAGGGAGATGAAGACCTGCCGAGTCTGAGGCGCATGTGACTCAGGTACACGGGCAGTGAGCGACGGCCGGGCAGAGGAGCCGCGGAGTCGGGCTGGCCCAATCGGGTACATGGCTAGGAGCGGCAGATGATCCACTGGTTTGTTGACTGGGTTTGACTCAGGTACACGGGCGGCTAACGATTGCCGGGCTGAGGGAGCTACGGGGTCGGGTCGGCCCAATTCGGGTATCCGGTGCGAAGACGGTGGACGCTTTGTCAGTTTCGGCGCAAAACTGACAATCTATCATTAATTCGTTTTTAGGTATTACTATTTAGTTTTTAAGTTGTAGAATATTTTTAGTTGAGTCAAGTGATTTTTTAAGAATATTTAGTAATTTTCGGAATTTATTTAGAGTCAGTCTATTTTACCGAGGGTAAATTAGTCTTTTCATTGTATTAGGATTCGTCTATAAATAGGCCCCTATCCCTTGGGGATAGACGACTGTTTTCGTATATAGATCAATCTATACAGTTCAATCTCTCATTTTGGTTTTATCTTCCATCGAAAAAACTTCTCATTTTCTGATCTGATTTATCTCGGCGATCCACGACAGAGCCTGCGCGTGTGGCTGACGCGCGGCGTGCTGCAGAATAGAGCTGGGACATGGGCCGGGCCGGGCCGGCCCGGTCCGGGTCCTTGGGGCAGGACCTGAAATAGGCCGGGCCTTTTCGGCCCAAAAAAATTAAGGGTCGTGCCGGGCTGGCCCGAACCTGTGTTTGCCAAGCCCAGGCACGGCCTAAAGTCCGACGGGCCCGGATGGGCCGGGCCGGCCCAAAAATGGCCCTAACTTTGTAACATTGTTAGATGGTCTCTTACCAGTGTTATGAAAATATTTATTTAATTTATCTTTGAATAATGAAAATTCTAGTTCACATAAAATAATAGAACAACCCAAAAAATAGGGGAAAATGAATTTTATTAATAATTTACACATGATACTAGTTCATTAATACTACTTTCTTTGCTCTTGAGCATATATATTTACATTTTGATTTGTCCTATATATGAATGACTCAAATTTTGATTTATCTTACACATGATATAGAGCAAGGTATATTCAAATAGTAATTTGCAGACTTTTTTTAATTTTTAATAACATGTCTCCTCCTTGTACATATGAATTATTTACCCATGGGCTTTTTTTGGGCCGGGCCGGCCCAAGCATGGCCCACTTTAAGGGCCGTACCCGGGCCGCCCACCAGGCCTAACCTCTAGGCCAAGTCCGGCCCTTGTACGGGCCGTGCCGGCCCGGCCCATCCATGGGCCGTACCGGGCCGTGCTTTGCATGGGCCGGGCCTACGTGCTTTGGGCCGGCCCATGCAAAGCACGGCCCAAGTCCCAGCTCTACTGCAGAACACGAGCGGCAGCAGCGGCTTGCACGGGCCCGGCGGCCTAGACTGCAGCGCCGTGGCGAGCAGGAGCACGCCTTTGCCAGGCGGGCCCACGGTGGGAGTCCCACGGCGTTTGTGCGGCGCGCAGCAGGAAGTTTTCCCAGGAGTATGCGCTGGCTCCGCCGTGGCAACCGGAGCTGTTTTGACAAGCCGGCAGGAGCAGTTTTTGTGTGCAGAACGCCGAAGATTGGCCAGCCCAATAGTTTTTTCTCACGCACGTCTACCGAGGAAAGCAAACCAACAAACAGCAAGGTTTTTTGGCAAGCCTTTTATTAGTATAAGAAATCAATCTCGTCGTTAAATTTTAATCTACTATTTTTAGGTAGATCAAATTTATAGATAAACATCTATTAATAAATGAGCTGAAAATCTATTTAGAAATTCATTGTTAATTTAATCTGTTAATTTTTTATTTGTTATCTCATATTATTTTTTCAGTTTAATCTGCTCATATAAAAAGTTAAAGAAAAATTTATTAGTCTCAGTTAGATTTTTATTCCATTCTTTACCTGCAATATTTTAGGTTTAGTTCTGAATTAATTTTAATGATCCTAGATTTATTCATCTAGATTTATCATTTGATTTGTATTTTATTTCTAGACTGAAATATTATTATTTCAAGTTTTTATTTAGGTATTTTGCGGACATTATTAAATATTTCTGGTGCCAATTTTATTATTGCAGTATTTCTGTTTATTTTATTTTTAATATCATTTTAATTAGCATACCAGTCATTTTAAGCTAGACAACTTTAATTCCAGTACTTGCTAATATTATTTGTCTGGTTAAGTTTGTTTGGGTGTGGGATTAAATCTTAGTTTAGCAAGAAATTTTTAGGCGCCCATTCACCTCCCCTCTGGTCGCTACTTCGGTCCTACACAAAGGCTAGGGTTTGCCGAGTGTATTTTCTGGTACACTCGGCAAACTATGGTTTGCCGAGTGCCCGAAGGAATGCACTCGGCAAACCCTCGGGCACTCGGCAAACACTGGCTTTTTGGTAGTGAGTATATATTGAAATCCTTTTAAAAAAAATCCTAAGACCCCATTTGGAACAAAGGAATAAGATTGCAAAATTCTTATGAATTATCTTTCTATGCTCTCATTCCATGGGAAAAACATGAGCTCATACTTAATATTTTAATTATTTCCTTTTCTGTGAAGTTCAATACACTCTCATCATGTCTATCTCTCTGTCTCTCTCTTACATAAACTAAATTCCTTCAAAATTCATGTGTGTTATTTCCTGCTAACCATCTAAAGGTGTCATTTCTATATTCCGGTGTTTGAAATCGTATTCAATAGTGTATGAAATCATATTTCTATAATTTGATAATTTGTACACCTTTTGTTTCACCTTTGTTTTAGAATGTAAATCATTCCAATTAACTTTGCCTAGATTTATGTATGTGTCCAGATTCATTGATTTATAGATGAACTAATTGACTGAAATGACTTACGTTCTAGAACAGAGACGGAGGTAGTATGTTTCCACGTTTTCATAATCATTGTTCTGAGAAAGTGCTCGATACACTAATTCTGGCTCTACCTAGATGTTTTGTTTCGTATGAAAGTGGAGGAAATGCTTCCTTTCCAAAGGAATAGAACAATATTGTATTTCCCTTGTTCCAAACAGGCTTTTTATTATTATTGGAAAAATTCAAAAGGAATGCAAACCTCCACAAATCCTTCAATGAACCTTTGTTTCAAACCCACCCTAATGGTCAGAGAGTGCAGGCCATTATAAACCTCGTTTGACCCATGAACACTTCGGAGCTTTATTTTTAATTGAATATTTTACGCCTTTTATATAGTTATTAGTGAAGGAATTGTGCCCAAGAAAATTCTCGGAGGATCAGAAGTTTTGATATGGTATCGGAAGTCTCGATTATTTTCTGAACTAGAAACCGAGAGATCAAATCGGAAGTTCCGATATGATACGAAAGTTCCAATAATTTATGGTTTGCGAAACCGAGAGCTCAAATTGGAAGTTCTGATTTAGAATCGGAAGTTCCGATTATTTCTGATTCAGAGACAGAGAGTTCAAATCGGAAGTTCTAATTTGGAATCGGTGGATCGGAAGTTCTGATAAGGGTATCGGATGTTCCGATGTGTTCTAGTTTGCAGATCTAAAGGCCTGATCGAAAGTTCTGATAGGGGTATCGGAAGTTTCGATCAAGACGTAACAAATTTGATCTGTTAGGGATTTAATTTTAGTTAAAGGTCCACACCTTGGCATTATAAATAAAGAGGAGGAGGTCGTGGAAAAAGGTTTTACAAGCCCCAATTGTTCTACCCTAGCCTTCACACCTCTCCTCTCCCTTCTTTCTTGATCTTAAGAGTTGAGATTGGGATTTCTCCCCAGTTCTCATGAGCGGTGCTAGCACGTCGGCGTGAGAAAAATATTTTTTGTACGTGTGGACTCCGAATAGTGACGCTCATCATCTTCTTCACGTGGACATCGCTGGTCTTCGCCGATTGGATCGTTGGGGAATGGGCAGAGCAAAACGAGGATAAGCAAGGATGCACTTCCCCAACATCTTCGATCTTCCGCTGCACTAGTGTGTCTCACGTTAGAAGGTAATGATTCACGATCCCTCACGCACATTGTTGGGGGAAAATATCTCATCTTCGGGGTTATTGCCGAAGCAGCATAAAGGCAGTCAACCAGTTCGAAGATTGTCCGAAGACCATCTTCGAAGATGCCCAGAACCTCGTTCGAAGCCCGAAGAAAGGCACTAGTTCGAAGTATGTCTTCGAACCAAAGCCCTTCAGGATCTTTTCTGCCAGCTAAGATGGAAGACTTATCTTCTATCCTATTAGATTAGTCTTTTACCATTTTAGCCCTATTAAGGAAACCGAATAGTTTCCTTAATGTCGGTTGTAATAGAGGGGTAAATAGGTCTTTTCCTTAATGTTTAGGCCTATAAATACCCCCCATTTCACCCTGTAATAGGGACCGAATACAAGTGATTCAATACACACTTTCGAACTATTCTAAGCTATTATCCTTTCGGAGGCTTAGAACAGTTTGCTTCACAAACACTTTGTTTGTTAGTTTCTTTTCTACAGAAACCTGTTAGCGTAATCTTTTACGTCAACAGTTGGCGCCGTCCGTGGGGAACCTAGTCCAAAAAACTTCGTTCTCTACCAACTTATTACATCATGCCTCCTAAGCGGAGCGCACCTCGCAATCCTACTCGGAGGTCTTCTCGGATCTCCAGAGAGATACCCTTCGACACAGTTGAAGTCGGAGGGTCTTCGACTATTCCCTCCACCTCAAACTCCGCAAGGGGCTTCTATCCCTCGAGGATACGAAACCTCTCCGCCAACCCCTTCCATACTCCGACCGCCCGGAGCCACTCCGCCACCCTCTATTCCGATTCGAACTGATCATACCAGTTCTCAAGACCCGGAAGGTCCTTCCGGAGGAGATGAAGACAGCCTTGGAGACATGGCCACTCAAATGGCCAATCTTCAGGCAGAGGTAGCGAGGTGGCGACAAGAGGCTGCGAACAGACTTCGCTCTCAAGCCACCCCAGCTATCCCCGAAGTGCCCGAAGACGACGATCTTGATTATCCCGAAGCCCCGGAGAACGCCTCTTACGACAATGAATCTCCGTTGCATCCTGAGCTTCAGAAGGTTCGCTTCAATCCGAAGTTCAAAACTTCGAAGCTTTGCAAGTATGCCGGAGACGAAGATCCCAGTGAGTTTGCGCGTTCTTATGCCCTAGCGATCGAGGCTAGCGGCGGAGACAGAGAGACTATGGCGAAGTGCTTCCCATTAGCTCTTCAAGGAGTGGCGTTGAGATGGTTCTGGTCTTTAAAGCCAGGATCAATCATTTCCTGGTCACAGTTGAAGAGGAAGTTCATAAGTAACTTTCAGGGCACCTTCGTGCCCCCCCATGTCAACAGGGAGCCTTTTCCAAGTGAAGCAGCTCCCCGGAGAAACATTGAGACAGTACTTCAAGCGCTTCGCTCACACGAAGTCGCAAATCCGGGGGCTGTCTACATCCTCAGTGGTTGATGCGGCTCGGGAAGGCGTCAGTCATAAAGGCCTTCTGGATAAATTGCATCGGAAGAGCATCACCACAGTATCACAGTTGATGTCGTACTTCGAGGAGTACTCGAAGTCAGAAGAAGGTTGGCTTCGGAGGACTACTGCTACTTCGACAGTATTGACGGAAGTTAAAGCAGAGTTGAAGACTTCGGCACAGCCGCAAGAACCAGTCTTCGAAGTGCAACATGATAGAAGAAGAGGGCAAAAGCACCCTCGCTCTGAAGTCTTAAACATTGCACCCCCACAGAAGTTTGCACCAAGAGCTCCACAGTCTGCGGGGAACAAGTCCAGCGGCTGGAGGCCGCCAGGGAAAACGGCTGGCAAAGGCCAGACCCTTTTTTGCTGTATTCATGGAGAGAATCGAAGCCATGCAACTGACACTTGCAAGGCTATTCTTACCCTTCGGGGAGAATACTTGGAGAGAACTTCGGGTCGAGGTAGTACCGACCGAAGTCCAGCAGCAGCAGTGCGCCCAGAGCCGGTCCAGGCTGTGGCGCGGATAGAAAATTTTGATGCTGCAAGGCACCCTCCGGTGGCCAATGTTATGCCACCTCCGAAGCAAGAAGAAGGGCAAGATAGAGGAAAGAGAGTAGTTCTCCCTATCTCCGGAGGAGGTACCCTCGGAAGCATGTCCAAGAGACAGCGAAGAGAGTACGTTCGGGAAGTAGGCCATATTGGGACTTCGTCATCTGCAGCTGCAATGCCGGAGTGGTCTCATGTTCCAATATCTTTCTCTGCGGAGGATGCAGCTGGTATTAAGTTCCCGCATGCAGATCCATTGGTTATCACTGCTGATATTGCAGGGACTGAAGTCCGAAGGGTGCTAATTGACGGAGGTAGTTCGGCAGATATCATTTTTGTGCAAGCCTTCGATCAGTTATGCATTTCCCGGAAGCATCTTCTCCCAGCGGCTCGTCCTCTGCAAGGCTTCGCAGGACCTCCGCTTGATGCACTCGGCCAGATAGGCTTGGAAGTAACCTTCGGAGAAGGTTTACTAGCACGAACTGAAGAAGTTATCTTTGATGTGGTAGATGCCCCGTATGCTTATAATGTCATCTTCGGACGGGGCATGTTGAATCAGTTCAGGAGCTGTGGCGCATCACAACTACTTGTGCATAAAGATGCCCACACAAGCAGGGGTCCTGACAGTCTTCGGAGATCAAGCCATGGCTCGGAGGGCAGAATATGGTCATGGTCCTCCTCTTGATCCGAGGCAAGTAAACAGTGTCCAAGATAATGAAGAAATTTTTTCAGCCTCCTCCGAAGCTTCGAAGAAGTCATTTCCAAGACCAAGTCCCGAAGGAGAGATTGCAACGAAGGTCATTGTCAAAGATGGTAAAGAATACACCTTCAATTTGGTAAAGATTTACCTCCCGAAGTTGCAACTTCCTTGGAAAAGGTCGTAGAAGAAAATTTGGATGTCTTCGCTTGGTCTGACGAAGACATCACCGGAGTCGATCGGGATATTATTGAGCACAGCTTGCTTGTAAACCCGAAGGCCCGGCCTGTTCGACAAGGGCTCCGGAAGATGTCCGCAGAGAGAGCTGCTCTAGCTAAGGACGAAGTTGAAAAACTGTTGAAGGCTGGGATTATCAGAGAAGTGGCCCATACAGAATGGTTAGCCAACCCAGTCTTCGTCAGGAAGAAGTCCTCCGGAAAGTGGCGCATGTGCATTGATTTCACATCTTTGAATAAAGCGTGCCCACGTGACCCCTACCCCATGCCCCGAATTGATCAACTAGTTGACTCCACTGCAGGTTCAGAGTTACTAAGCTTCCTCGACGCGTATTCCGGTTATCACCAAATATGGTTGAAGCGCGAAGATGAAATCAAGACGAGCTTTGTAACTCCTTCGGGAGTCTTCTGCTATGTAAGAATGCCCTTCGGCCTAAGAAATGTCGGGGCTACTTTTTCAAGATTAGTTGCTAAGGCTCTAGGTCATCAATTAGGCCGCAATGTGGAGGCCTATATGGATGATATTGTAATAAAGAGTGCTTTAAAGCACCAACATAGCCTAGACTTAGCAGAAACATTCAATAGCCTTCGGACATGTGGGATCCGTCTTAACCCCGAAAAATGTATATTCGGAGCTAAGGCTGGAAAGTTGTTAGGGTACTTAGTTTCAAGCAGGGGAATTGAAGCTAGCCCTACTCAAATAACTGCGCTGCAGAAGATGGCCCCTCCGGAGAATTTAAAGCAAGTGCAAAAGCTGACGGGACGTCTGGCCGCACTTAGCAGGTTTTTATCAAGGTCTGCGGAGAGGAGCTTGCCAATCTTTAAAGCTTTGAAAGGGTCCGAAGATTTTGCATGGACACCGGAGTGTCAGAAAAGCTTCGAAGATATTAAAGATTATCTCAGCAATCTTGCTACACTTACGGTGCCTATTGCGGACTGAAACCCTACTTCTGTATCTTGCAGCTACAGGCTCAGCTGTCAGCGCAGTCCTTGTCAGAGAAGCGGATATCAATGGGAAGTTGGTCCAAAATCCTGTCTATTTCGTATCCGAAGCATTGTCAGGAGCGAAGACAAGATACTTCCGAACTTGAGAAGTTCGTTTATGCTCTGATAATGGCTTCGAGGAAGCTAAGACATTATTTTTTGGCTCATAATGTAATTGTACCAACTTCGTATCCTCTAGGAGATATGCTCCGAAGCAAAGATTCCACTGGAAGGATTGGAAAGTGGGCAGTAGAACTAGCACCCTTCGGCATATCTTTCCTGGCAAGGACAGCTATCAAATCTCAAGTCCTAGCAGACTTCGTAGCAGAGTGGACTCCACCTGCGAAGTTGACTCCAGAGAAATCAGATGACGGAGTTTGGACTATTTACTCCGATGGGGCTTTCCAAGCATCCGGAGCAGGCATTGGGGCAGTATTGATTTCACCGTCAGGACAAAGAGCAATGTACTCCGCAAGACTCAACTTTAAGTCTACCAATAATATAGTGGAGTACGAAGGAATTTTATTGGGACTCCGGAAAGCACGTGCTCTAGGGGCTACAAGGCTAATTATAAAAACAGACTCTCAGATAGTAGCAGGGCACGTAGACAAAAGTTTTCAAGTCCGACATCCACAGCTTGCAAAGTACTTGGAAGAAATCCGCAAGATCGAAGCACATTTCAAGGGTATTTCCATTCGGAGTATACCAAGAGCTGAAAATGTGCAAGCGGACATTTTAGCGAAGGCTGCTGCCGGAGCTGTGGATGTGCCTGACGAAGCTTTCTATGAGGAGCTCAATGTACCTTCGGTGCCACAAGTTGCCTCTGCAGAGATTCTCTGCATTCCTAGTGCAGATTGGAAAGATTCGATCATAGAACTCTTGCAAGGAGGAACAAATTTGCCCGAAGAGCCCCAATTGTCAAGATTAAAGCTCAGAACAAGAAACTATCAGTTAATCAACGGTATATTATACAAGGCCGGAGTATGTTCCCCTCTACTCCGATGTATATCTCAAGCCGAAGGCCAAGAAATTCTTCGAGAAATTCACGAAGGCCTTTGTGGAAGTCATTTAGCCCCTAGAGCTCTGGCAGGAAAAACACTTCGCCAGGGGCTTTATTGGCCCACAATAACAGCTGATGCGGAGAGCTTGGTCCGCACTTGTCAAGGATGCCAGTGGATGGGTCGACGGAGTCATCGCCCACCAACAGCTCTTCAAGTCATTGCTCCGGTATGGCCTATGGCCAGATGGGGTATGGATCTAATTGGTCCCTTTCCGTTAGCAAAGGGAAATCTGAAGTTCGCAGTGGTAGCTATTGAATATTTTTCTAAGTGGGTAGAAGCAGAGCCCTTAACAGCTATCACTTCGAATAATGTACAGAAATTCTTCTGGAAGAACATTATTTGCCGGTTCGGAGTGCCTAGATATCTCACAGTTGATAATGGAACACAGTTCGACGCAGAACCCTTCAGGAAGTTTTGCGAAGACCTAGGCATTCAATTATGTTTTGCTGCAGTGAGACATCCTCAGTCGAATGGAGCCGTTGAACGAGCCAATGGAAATATTTTATCAGGGCTAAATCGAAGAATAGTAGGATTATCAAAGGGACTGTGGACCGAAGAGCTTCCGAAGATTCTGTGGTCCATTCGGACTACGCAAACAAGGTCCACAGGTTTTACTCCGTTTAGACTACTATTCGGAGATGAAGCAATGACTCCAACGGAGCTCAAAGGAGGATCATTTCGCAGCACCGAACCAGACATCGAAGAAGAGAAGACAAGCTTCGTTAGATTTGTCAGAAGAAACAAGACTTCGAGCTGTAGCTAATTTATCAAAATATCACCAGCAGACGAAGACTTGGTATGACCCGAAGGTTAAGCTCAGCGAGTTAAGGCCGGGTCATCTTGTTCTACGAAGCATTATAGCACCAGGGAAGTTAGGCAATAAATGGGAAGGTCCATATCTAATTGTCCGCTCAGGACGCCTTGGTTCATTTAAATTAGCTAATTTAGAAGGTGAAGAGTTAGCACATACTTGGCATGCGGAGCACCTAAAGCGATACTTCGCATAAGGGCTCCTTGTAATTCGCTTGTAATCACCTCTAAATTAATAAAGCATACACCCTGATGTTTGCCTTCCCCTTGACACTCCTAGTTTCCCGAGCGGACGCGCTGGGACGGAAGTCGATCGAGAGGGAAGTGTCATCAAGCTGGGCTGTATTTCCGGACTTCGTACCCATAAAGTCGAAGCCTCCGGTGTGGTGGCTGAAATCCATCCGGAGCCCAAGCTGATACCTTGTAGGCATCCGTAAAAGAGCCAATACCACATTCTACGGAGTCCAAGCTTCGGCTGGTAGACTTCCGTAAAAAGAGCCGAAGGTGGCCAAAATATGCGGAGTCCAAGCTGCAGCTTGCAGACATCCGTATAAAAAGAGCCGAAGGTGGCCAAATTCTGCGAAGTCCAAGCTCCGGCTGGTAGACTTCTGCAAAAAAGAGCCGAAGGTGGCCAAATTCTGCGAAGTCCAAGCTCCGGCTGGTAGACTTCTGCAAAAAAGAGCCGAAGGTGGCCAATTCTGCGAAGTCCAAGCTCCGGTTGGTAGACTTCTGCAAAAAAGAGCCGAAGGTGGCCAAATTCTGCGAAGTCCAAGCTCCGGCTGGTAGACTTCTGCAAAAACAGCCGAAGGTGGCTAAAGCAAAACAACATTTGAGCCATGAGCTTCGAATGTTTGTTCATATAAGTCCAAAGTGACAAATTTTTTAAAGACACTAAAGTGTCCTGGAAGTTATCTCAATTGATTTCTTTCGTAAAGCAAACAAAGGTACCAAGTTACCATTCTTCTGACTACAAATAGTCGAAGACATTTCATAAGATTTCAAAAGATCTTTAAATGACAGAGGGGCTCGAACCCCCAAAAAATTGTACTCCGAAGTTTTTTCTTTGCGCATAACCATCTTTGAATCAAGTTCGAAGTTGCTTATACCCAAAGAGGGGCTAGTAAATATGGAGACAATTTTAAATCGGCATTCATTATTAAAATAAATGTGTTTACAGATTACACTATGAAAAATTGGTATCTATACCAAGAAGGAATCGGAGACCTCTTCGGTCCCGAGAGCTAGGGGTGGAACGACTAGTTCCAACATCGGAAGTTCTAAGAACTTTACGTTTAACTCTCTTCCTCCCCTTCGAAGCTCTAAAATCCTTCTGCTCTTGTTGAATCTCGGCCCAAGTTCGAAGCCGCTCGGGGCTTCTTTCCCAGCTTCTAAGATCTTCAGATCTTTTATTTTGGGCTTCACCTTCGTCTTCGGACCAATTAGTGTCTTCAGAAGACGAGGTGTTTGCGTCAATCTCTTTATCTTCCTCTTTAATGTAAGACAATATGTCTTTGATTACTTCGGGCGCAATAACGCCGGAGTCATCTCGAGGAATAAGAAATCGAGGACGCTTATAACTCTTTAGAAGTTCGAAGGTGTTCCACAATGAACGAAGTTCGCTGTTAGGCTCTAACACTTCGATATCTTCCATAAGAGGCAAAGCCTAAAAATATGACAAACAAGATTTTCATTGATAAATGTTTACAAGCATAAAGCTTTACATGGTTAGAAATCCTAAAATATTCCTAAACCTGCGGGTTCGAAGGAGGTTGACTGCTCGAAGCTTGGCTTCGAACTTGCTTCTGACGTTGGCCTTCATCAATCCAAGCCTTGATCGCAGAACGACCTTCGGCTCTCCATGAAGTTTGGAAGGCTCGCCAAGTAGCAGCTACACCTTCGGAAGGTTTGAGAAGTCGGTCGTCGTCGAAGGTGATTGGACCTCTTCCTGCGTCCGGAGTTATTGATCGGCCCAAATCCTCGTAATAGCGAAGTAGACCAACAGCAGACACTTGTCCAGAGAGTTCTCCGTATCTAATGCCCGCCGTCTTCATCTGCTTCGCCACCCCTTGGATCCTTTTCAACCGGCGCAGAAGGCTGATGTTATCATCAGAAGGGAGAATTCCGGTAGTACCGAAGTACTCCAGGACTTCTAACAACTGATTCATAACCTCCGCAGCCACCTTCTCAGACTTCAACTTATCTTCGTTCAGCGCATCCTTCGTCGAAGTAACTTCGTCCAAAACCCTAGAAAGCCTAGCATTTTCAGTGGTCAAAGTGTTTTTCTGTGTCAACAATTGGCTAGCTTCCTCTTCGAGTCGGACGAGCCTAGACCCTGCAGCAGCATGCTCCGCCCGCAGTTTTTCAACCTCTGCTCGAAGCACAATCCTTTCCGCTTCGAGCTCTATCTTTGCAGCTTCCAAGCTTTGCCTGGCCCTTCGCTCTGTTGATATTATATTGTCCATTTGAGTCACTCGACTTTCAGAGATGTTAAAATTCCTTTGAAGAGTGCTATTTTCTTCCCGAAGCCGAGCGATTTCTTCGTCATTGCATAGACTTGCAGCTCGGGCCAAGACAGTTTGCTGTCAAAATAAAAACTAAAGTAAATATTTATTCGAAGATAAATTCTATAATATTTCGCAGTTACTTCGTACCTGATAGGCTGTACGTTCAATAACGGCATTAAGCTCCGTCCTGTCAGCCTTGCGCAGGATGGCCACTAATTTGGTCTCCCCTATGTCACGACTAGCTCGATCCAAAGGTTCGAGCAAAGTCCGAAGACCAGTTGTTTGCCCTAAGAAAGGAGCCAGCAAGGGGAGCATGCTTATTGCCTCTTGGTCATCTTCGTTTAACAAAGGACCGGAGCTTTGGCCTGTGGTCTTCGGAGCCACTGGAGTTTGAGCCTCCCTGGAAGATTGGCTCTCGTCTGTTGAATCAGACGGAGTTGATTCGGAGCTTATAGCAGGCAGGGGCTCTATTTGTCTTTTGCCTCTTCCAGGTCCCTTTTGAGTAACTCTCAGGGCTGGCTCCGAAGTCATCGAAGGACCAGAAATTATTTCCTCCTGACGGACTTCTTCCTATAGGAGTGGCTCTATAAAATAATAAAAGTATTATACATAGTATAAATACTCAAATAAATACAAAAAGTTATTCGAAGTCTACCTTCGGCAGTCTGCGGAGGAGTCATCGTCGGACTGTTTGGTGGATCGAAAGCTAATTCTTCATCTGAATCAGCCGTTAAATCTTGGACTACAGGAGCATCGTCCTGGGCAGTCCTTGTTGCTTCTTCGGGAATCGAAGCCATAGTAACTTCGACCCCCACCTTCATTCACAGGAACTCCGTCCTGAGTTACATCTTCTTGAACTACCGAAGTCCTTGGTTGATCAACATTTTCTCCGGACTCCGGTACGTTCGCAGGTACTTCGGCTTGTGCAGCCCTTTGAGTTTCATTCTCTTCCATCAGGTGCACAAGTAACCTCCCTGTTTCTTCTTGGGAGTCAGAAACCGAAGCTCTTGAGCTCGAAGGTACAGGATCTAAAGGTGCGAGGTTCTTCGGCTTCCGAGCCACCCTCTTCACCGGAGTTTTTGCTGAACTTGAAGTTCCAGCTTCGGCTTTCCTTTTCTGAGGCCCTTTCTCCAAAGGCGCCCAATCCATCAGAGGGGGAGGAGTGAGTTTCAGCATTCCCCATACTCTGTTAAATCTCTCCCAACTCCCAACCAGTTTAATTCGCCACTCTTTCTCAGTCGGAGTTGGAGCACCCAAGATCTTTTCCGAAGCCCTTATAATCTGTTCTGAAGTAACAGGGGCTGAAGATACTACAAATAAATAATTCAAGTCAGTTTTTTCTTCGAAGTAAATATGTTTAATGCATGTTGTTTTCGAAGTTACCTGTAGGACTTGAAGTCAAGTTAATTCTGCGAAGACCGCCTTCGGAGTCATCTTCGAAGATGATAGGCCAGTTGGCCATCAGGGGAGGAATTGAAGACCGATGAATTCTTCAGCCAAGTCTCGCATACTGAGCCTTCGGCTAACTTTTTCAAGCAGATTCAGACGGGCTTCGAATTGGCCTTCGTCGGGACGCACCAAAGCTTCCTTTCGGAATTGGATTTCTTTAAGGGGTCCGGCCAGAGGATTGCTTGCCCCAACTTCGGCATAGAACCATTTCAGAATCCAATCGGTGTACCATCTGGCGTTGATAGCTTTAGCAGGAAAGCGAAGGGCATACTCATCCCGAAGTCTAAAGTTGATACTGCCAAAAGATGTTACTACTTTTTCACCTCCGGGAGTTACGAAGGTTTTTGGCTGGCAGGTTGCTCTATGTAATGCAGCGAAGATTTCCGCCCTTCCTTCACATCCTTCGGCTCTTAAGGCCCACTCAAAGATAGCTAATCTAGCTACTGCATTCGGAGATAGTTGGGGGAGAGTTATATGGAACAGGTCGAGTACCTCCGCCAAAAGTCCACTGCAGGAAGACCCAAACCAGCTTCGAAAAAAGCTTCGAACACTACTACTTCTCCGGGTCTTGGCACTGGAATCACTTCTTTCCCTGGTTTCCGAATCATAACTCCCGCACCAATATTCCCTCCTACTGCGATTGTCAAGGACTCTCTTTTGCAGGTCGAAGGCCCCAATTCAAAGGACTGATCCAAATATTTGGTCGATGGAGGGCACAGACCTTGGTCATCGGCGATTTGGGGATTTCTTCCCCCTGCCGCCATGGATGTTGTCGCTTGCATCGAGGGTGTCGCCGCCACTGTCGCCGCTGCTGCTGCCACGGCCGCCTGTTGCCGAGCCAAGGCCGAAGGAGGCGCAGATCCCTTGATCTTCACCATCGCGGTTGCTGGATTGATCTGAAGGAATGGAGGCTAGGGCTCAAGAACTCAGAGGCTAGGGCTCAAGAACTCAAAGGGCTCAAAAGCTTTTAACTGAGAGAAAGCGGTGAAAAGGTAATCGGCTAAGTTTTGGGCTCTTTATTTATAGCCTAATCGTTCCGTTGGTACCGTTTGGGCTCTACCTTTTCGCATTCCCGCCTGTTATTTTCCTCCGGAAATAACGCATCATATAACTTCCGTTAGAAACAGGAACTAACGGCTATTTTTCTAAGTCTAAAAGACTTTCGAACTTCCTGAGTCAGTTCTAAGATAGTTCGAAAAGTAATTACCTTATGATTGATTCGAAGTTCATATCTTCATGCATTTCGAAGATAAAATAAAAACCAATAACCCCTATGATTGGTTATCTTTTCTTTCCGTATACTGCTCTCCTAACGTTACAGGTCAAACGGAGAAGTGTATTCGAGGGGCTACTGTTGGGGGAAAATATCTCATCTTCGGGGTTATTGCCGAAGCAGCATAAAGGCAGTCAACCAGTTCGAAGATTGTCCGAAGACCATCTTCGAAGATGCCCAGAACCTCGTTCGAAGCCCGAAGAAAGGCACTAGTTCGAAGTATGTCTTCGAACCAAAGCCCTTCAGGATCTTTTCTGCCAGCTAAGATGGAAGACTTATCTTCTATCCTATTAGATTAGTCTTTTACCATTTTAGCCCTATTAAGGAAACCGAATAGTTTCCTTAATGTCGGTTGTAATAGAGGGGTAAATAGGTCTTTTCCTTAATGTTTAGGCCTATAAATACCCCCCATTTCACCCTGTAATAGGGACCGAATACAAGTGATTCAATACACACTTTCGAACTATTCTAAGCTATTATCCTTTCGGAGGCTTAGAACAGTTTGCTTCACAAACACTTCGTTTGTTAGTTTCTTTTCTACAGAAACCTGTTAGCGTAATCTTTTACGTCAACACACATGATTCTAAGGTTTGGGAGCGAAATTTTTAAAATTGCCGACTAACGTAGCTTTCCAATACCCCAAACAATTAGACATATGGAATTAATTAGTTCAGACAGGTAGGGCTCGATTGACCATCTTGATCCTAACTGACGTCTACAGTGGCGGATCGGGGGGGGGGGGGGGCACGCACCTCCCTACGTTGAACACACTAGTTGATCTCAGCTTGCTGCCCATTCCTGCACTACTACGCGCACAATTCATCTTAGAGTATAAATTATATTTTAACCCTGTTTAGTGATATTGACAGATTTAGTTGATTTAGTTGAGTTACGAGATGACTCAAAAAATTATGAAATTTCTATTTCTTCAAATTGTCTAAAAAATTTCTGTTTATTCATATTTCTTCAAACTTATCAAAAAAACTTCAAACTCAGTTTATAAATCAAGTATTTTATTTCTTGAATACTTCTTATCTACTCTTTATCTATTATGACACTTTAGTTTTTTATTCTCATCATTAATTTATCAAATTTATTTTTAAAGTAAAGTTTCTATAGAATGACGTACGACCATACGAGAAAAGAAATAATAGACAGATGCTTGATAAAAATATTATTGTTGTTGGTACAACAAATGATCAAGTTTTAGTTATCAGTTTACTAGTGTCATATGAAAGCTGCTCTAAAATTGACTAGTTGAAATCGTATATATTCTTTTAACTGAAATCCAAAATATTAAATAAGTATATATATATATATATAATTTTGTGGTTAACCTAAAGATTAGCGAGCCCCTAGGATTTTCGTCGGATGTAACCGAAGCTGACATTGAAATGATAGAAGAGGCCTTGTGGTACCTGTCGATCGTAGTCGACCTAATGCTTCTCTAAATGTCAGAAATAATGTACGTGTGTTCATAAAAATTGGCGACATACACGGCACGGCAAGCAAGTCTGCAACTGAGTAGTCTTGGCTTAGGCGTTGAGCTCATTAGCTAAAATAATTTCAGCATCCACAACTAGTGCAATAATTAATATAATTGAGCATGTGAGTATAATTAGGCCTGTACTTTAGTGACTAAACTAAAATTTAGCTCTATTCATAGACTAAATTTTAGTCTCATATTGTTTGGTTCTAGTGACTAAAGTCATTATAACAACTGAACAAATACAAAACTTCTCCTAATAAATAATTGTTGTTACTATTTTTCCCGTCTCGAGGAGTATTAATGAGGGGCATACCAAGTCATTAGTCTTCTTTGATTCCTTTTAACAATCTTATAGTGACTAAAGAACTAAAATTTAAGGACTAAAATTTAGTTCCTTTTAATCATCATGTTTGATGTTTCAGAGACTAAATTTAGTACCAGTTATTAGCATAGTTGTAGAGCTCGTAGACCTTCTTCAGCAGGTGGTGTTCCCAACCTTCTTGGTATCGATCTTCCTCCTTGCATGGTGGCATCCATCAAGAATTAATTAGCCTCTTGTTAAGAGAAATAAACAATATGATCAAGAAAGAATCTTTGTTTTAATTAAGAAGAACAAAAAAAATCTAGTCTACCAAACTATAGATCTCCAAACCCTGGGCTGACTTTAGTCAGTTGGTGTGAATTTTCACTTTTCAGACCAGATTTCTCTTAAACAGAAGTCTGAAAGAAAAGACGAGAAGAGGTCGGTGTGTGTCCAGGCGTCCAGCTGATCGGAACCATGCATGCATCTGCAGAAACCTTGAGCTAACAAATTAAACTAGCTACAACTTAACAATGGACAACACGACAGATACGTAATAAAACTAAGATCATTAGGGCAAAAATGCTACACAAAAGTCAAAGCACGACCAACCACCACTGTTAGCAGATCTAGTACTTGCGGCTAGCTTACTTTTAGATACATCATCGATCGGCTCCAATCTTCACCAGCGAGAAAAGAAAGTCAAAGAATGCATACTCACGAGAAAGAGAAAGAAGAATCTGCAGGTTTTTAAGAATCTCGACCAAACATACATAAGAATCAGTTTATTTCAGATTTTGAACTAGTTTTTTATCTCAAAAACTGGAATCCGAACCAAACAACTCTTTGGGGCAACTGGCTTTTTCAGAATCAGCAGATTTTTGCAATACAAACATGAAATTAGAGGTACCCAAATTTCATAGATTCTCACGTACGGCTACCTTTTGATGGAAATTATCCACTTTTGTCATTAATGAAATACTCTTTCTGTTGATATAGAGTACTTGAAACTAATAATTTTCTAAGAATAAAAGTTAATATATAATCATTAGTTATAAATAATTGTGTTTTAGTTTTTTATTACAATAATGATCTAAATACACATCTTAAATAAGTCGGTGTTATATTGAGAGTGCATATTAATAATGCAATCAAACATCAAGAGTATTACGAATATTTACTATCAAAATAGAAATCAACAACTATTTTACAGCTTTTCTACAATTCACAATAGAAAATTCTAGTCCTACAAACTATATATAAACTTTTATAGCTGGGCTAGAAGTAGAACAGGGCTGCAACCCAACTGTGGCTCGTTATTATGCCTAATCTTTATGGCTAGGCTATCAAACTAGACCTTATGATTAGGCCTGAATAAGATTGTCACTTAAGTATAGTCTGTTTCTTAGACCTAGTTTGATAGTCAAAAATCCTAATCCATTCACATTGACAAACGAAATTCAAGTCCTTCGGCGCCATCCAATTTTAATCGGACGACATGCGAAAGATCATTCACAACGGTGGAACCCATCTCGTAGGAGGTTTCGAGGAGAACAAAGGAGGCTTCATGCCGTTCAAACCCGATTGTCCTCTGCAGTCGGCCCCAAGACCGCACAAAAGCCGGTTCCTCACATTGAATGGGTTGAGACTAGGCTTTATGGTTGGACCATTTTTATGCCTATTTCAATAGGCTGGGGTTTCGGCTATTCCACAGTATATGTGTTTTTATCTTTAGAACATGTTTGGTGGAGATTAAGATTATCAGAAACATCTGGCAATTATCCAAACTATAGATATTAATCTATTCCTAGATTTATAGCTAGAGAATTTAACAATCTAGAAGAAAATCATCTAGACTGTAGCTGCGGCTACTAGAGCCTTAAATCCTATGTTGTGCTGCACCAAGCCACCAACCCCTTTCGCTTTTACAGTCTTTGCTTTGACACAGAATTCCTTGATGGTTCAGAAAGAGGCCACGCAATTCGATCCCAGAAATAGTGTGTGATTTAATTTTAGTGAAATAATCGCTTCGAGTGGCAGCATCTCTTGTACACTTATGGGAATCTTTTTTAGGAAACTACAACAGCATCATCCTGCCACAGTTGGGAGTTCTACCTGAAACATATAAGCTGAACAATGGGATGCTGGTAAATCCATCATGTATTTTCATGACAGATTCCACACGCCACAGGTTTGTCTAGTTTTTGCCAACAATAATTTAGCACCAAAAGTAGAGCAGCTTGAGGTCAGAATTGGTCAGATCAAACCAAACATGAAACAAAGTTAGCCTAGCCGTTCTCACACTACAATCTTAGGATCCGTTTGATTTCTCACGCTACAATCTTAGTATCCGTTTGGTACAATTTCAGATAAAAAGATTCAGAGTTAATTAAACTTGACTCAAAAAATCCTAAATCTAGAGATGTGGATGAATTAAATTAAAGATATTTAGTTGACTAATTTAGTTTTTATTTTAGACTAAAATAATAGTTTAAATTATTTTATTATACCATATAAACCCCATCTAGCATGAATCTCTTAGTAGATGCAGAAGCCAAAAAT
The DNA here is from genome assembly GCA_019279435.1 of Zizania palustris. Lineage (NCBI taxonomy): Eukaryota > Viridiplantae > Streptophyta > Magnoliopsida > Poales > Poaceae > Zizania > Zizania palustris. Next base: position 61,740 of record JAAALK010000507.1, on the reverse strand, counting down.
GACCGGAAAACATTAGCAGCCAGTGACATGATAAAGTGTGTATAAAAAATTGTTGTCCCACTGAACAGAAAAGAAAATGTTGCATAAGGAGCACGAGGCAGAGAACGAACTGAAATCTCTACCATGTCTAGTTGTCTACAGGACAAACGAGCAAAGTTTGCCAAACAGAAAATATTCTAAATTCAAACCTCCCAAGTGCTATACATAGCACTGATACAATACGGCCAGGAGAGCATGGCAGCAGATGAACAATCATTGGCTAGATTTTTTTCAGCAGCGGTATTTATATTCAGAATTCCTTTAAAAAAATGTTCTCCAAATGTCCACACTTCCTCAAAGCTAAATGCCAGGTTCTCATTCATCGTGGATGCCAAGACACTCACCATATAAAACTAAAATACAGTAGATATTTCCCAGGAGGCATGTCAGGGTTTAAATACAACAAATTCTCTACAATAACATGAAAATTCTGTGAAGACCAGCCAAGGAAAACCTGTGGATAACAGAAAAATTCTCTATTAAAACTTGACTATATGGGAAAAACTCATATATGTAAAAATTTTGGTAATTAAGATTATTGAACAGACGATGCATTTAATAGATGTCAGATGACTCAGATAATCAGGTGCTTTGTCATGTGCCACCATCTATTTTTGTGCACTTGCATTAGTTGCATATATTCACAATAGGATAATTGCTGAGAACGTTATAAACATTGGAAAAAGTACAAAATACTACCTGAACTATCACCAAACTTTAAATAACCCCTGAACTATAAAACCATTTAGTTAGCCTCCTAAAATTCGGAAATCAGTTTACTATAGAACTTTCAGTGCAGTTTCACTAACGTGGACAACGGTTTTGCTTACCGGGACATATGTATAACAACGCCTATAAGGTGTCTGATGAAACATTGTTTACAAATCGTACAATTAATCGTGATTAATCGGCCTGGTCATTTTCCTAGCTCTGACTAGGTGCTCCGATGCGACTAGAACGATCAGAAATCTGGTCGTCGACTAGTTGCGACTAGGAGAGAGGGGCCACCGGCGGCGTGCGACAGGAAAGGAAGGGGCCACCGGTGGCGCAGAACGGGGAAGGCAGGAGCCAGTTGCCAGCGTCGCCATGTGACGGGAGGAGGGGGCCTACGACTGCGCACGGGCCACGATGGGAGTGGGCCGGTGGCTGCACGCCTTGGAGTGGGAGGGTCCACCGGCGTCGCCGGCAGGAGCGTGAGGAGAAGGCGGAGCTGGAGCATGAGAAGGAGAAGGCGGCATGCAAGGAGAGATGTGCAACGACTGGCAGCTTGTGAGGCGACTGGTGGCTTGTGAGGGAGGAGATGTGAGGTTTGAATGAAGCCTAGGGTTTAGTTAATAGGCTTAGGCTTTTTGATTTTATTTTGGGCTAATAAGTAATGGCTGGAAATTTGGCCCATGCCCAGAATTTTATTGTCATATAATATATAATGTGTATATATATTATGTATATGTCCTAAAATATATGGGATAATTAGATGGACGACTAGAACCGACCAGGATCGACTAATCGCGATTAGTTTTCTGGTCGGCTCCCATGATGACTAGGTTCAACTAGGCGATTTGTAAACATTGTGATGAAATGCCAGAGTTCCCCGCCTGCTCTCCGACGACCTCCTGTGTGACAACCAAACACCCCCGTCGCCCGCCTACCGCTTTGCACGCCCACGCGCCCACACCACATACTACCGCAACGCACCCACAGTCACCAACGTCGCCCCACATGCCCGCCGTTCACTGCCTGCATCCGCCCACTCACTGCCCACCCCGCTTCGTGCCCGGCGTTACCGCCCAGCCTATGTCGAACGTCAATTGCACCCCTTGTTGTGCCCCCTGCTGTGTTCCCATCATACGCCGCGCGCTACTCGACAAAACAGAGCCAATGGTATTTCATCGAACACCTTACGCACGACGTTTTAGATAGCTCAACATGTTATATGTCATCCACATCAACAAAAACCGTTGTTCCGCCATGCGACATCAGTGATAGTTCCCAATAAAGTAGTTTTCAAATTTTTTGGGGTTGTTTAAACGGTTTTGTAGTTTAGGGGGTTATTTAAACTTTGGTGATAGTTCAAGGTAGTAATCTATACTTTTTCCTAAAACATTAATGGCATGCTATGGTTTAATAATAAGAAAAAATACATCTGGCAAAACACACTTGACCAAAACACAATAGACAATACCATGAACCTACTAGGCTTACAAGGCCACAGGTAGTGTAAGACTTTTCAGTATTCAACCAAAACCTTGTAGTCATATGTTTGTTAAGTTACTAAGACATCAAACTTTGTAAAGTTAAGTGGGGAAATATCTCGTGCAATCACTTATATTGGTGCAATCGTGCAATCAAACGATCTGGTGCATCCACCTGAAGCCTAGTACTTTTTTACTTTTAACCCCTTCCATATGTAACCGTTGGATCTAGATTGGATGTTCTGGATGGTTTGATTGCACAATTGCACCAAATGAGTGATTGCACAGGATATTTTCCCAGATTAAGCAATGGACAGACTTTGTAAAGAAGAACAGTGAAGCTTTTGTAAAAACATTATGCAATGAAATGGCACAAGACAGTCACATTAACATCATTTTAATTTTTGCTATTTCCAAAAAACTAAATACAACTTTAGGACAAAATTGCCAAACATTGAATATATGGTCAAATCAAACACAGAATCAAGATGCCATAGGAAATACTAAAATGTATATAGCCTTGCATCACTTCCACATGCTTCATTACCTTGTCAGACAAGATATTCTTGCTGTACAATGAAGATTATCAATCTCTAAGACCAAGCTCAACCTCAATGTCATCATCCTCTTCAAATAGCTTTAAGAGACGTGCATGTTGTTCCTCTCTTTTCTTCTTCTGCCAGTACTTGAAAAGGAAAAATGACAACAGAATAGCTGCCCCAACTCCTAGGAGGACAAACAAAACTGTTGGCCAGTATGACCTTTTGACTGAACTCCAGCTTTGTTATCATCCTTGGATGTTTGAGTATCACCGGCTAGTACTGCAGACATTGTATGCATGCTTTAGTATTTACAGATCAAAACTCTTAGGTGGAACACATGGAACACTGAAGTTCACATCAATTTTCATGTGCAGAGCTTATATAAGTTGGGCCTTCAAAGTTTTAAATAGGAAAAGAAAAACATTCATCAGTAGTTCAAGACCACCACATAAATTTCTCATCTTAAAAACTATATAACTGTTTGCTTGCAGTCCAATGCACCTCAAATTATGGTTTCCAGTTTTTTTACTTCTTCAGTTTCAAGCTTACATGATGTTATGGTTAGCTGCAACATCATTATGGTATAAGAATGACAAATGATCGGCTAAGTATTTTCTTCGCACATGTTAGACATTTGCTAGAGTATTAAAAATCAGCTAAGCTCAATAATTGAGGATTCTGACAGTGCCAACTCTTTGTGATAAATGGGATGCGTCAAGATTGATCCAAAGCCTAGTCATTGGTAAGTCTCCAACTAATTGGAACTAAATATGGCGCAGATCCAAAATACCTGCTACGAGTTCTGAAAACGTGATCCAAATCCTGAAGTTTAAAGCATCAAGCTAATTCGACTCACGAGGCACAATACCGGGACGAGGGTAAAAACGAATCCCCAATCCGCACCTAGATCTCCACGCAATCCCCTCCCGACAACCCAACCTAGCGCTCCCAAACCACCGAGCAGGGCCAGGCGAGGTAGCACGCACCTGTCGCGAACTGGACGCAGATCGCCCAGGCAGCAAGGAGGTAGGCGGCAAGTGGGCTGGATCTGCCGCACCCTGCGTGCGGCCGCCTCATCTCCAACCCCTTCCCTCGGCTCGGATCGGCTACGCGAGGTCAGATGCTCCCCTCCCCCGGCAACGCCGCCTTCCCCTCCTTGCTCGGCGCTGGCGCGGCTGGCCGGTGGATCGGAGGTGGAAGTTTGCGTGGCGTCTCCGAGCTCGGTGCGCTGCGGTGCGTAAGTGCGTTTTATGAGGTCGCGGAGTCGCTGCCTCCGTTCCGTTCCGTTCCGTTCCGTTCTGGGAGGTGGGTTAGGTTGGGCGGTCGGGTGAGTGGGTGGTCGTTATCGGCGGCTTCATGTGGCACTGGCAGTGGGCCCCGCGGCTGGTATAGGGCTCCGGGCCGACCGGCCTAATCGCAAAGCCCAATCTTTCGAAAGGGGCGAATTTTAGAGGGTCCAAATGGGCCATGATTAGATTAATGGCTCGGCCCGTATAGGCCCATCTCCAGTAGCCACGGGAGCAGGTTCTCTCCGTTGTCGTCTTCCGGCTGCCGGCTAGCTGCGCGCCTTACGAGGGACGTGGCGCCTGCACCCGCATTTACTCCCCCACGCCAGCGAATTTACTTCCTCCCCCATCCCCCGTCCAGCCGTCCTGCCGTCCACCTGCCAACCACTTCTCTAGAGTCTAGAGGACGAGAGGTCTATCGGTGGCCACTTGCCACGGCTGTTTTCTTATATTTATACTCTCTTGATTTTATAAACGAAATTGTTTTAGTTATCAAGAATTATCTTTAAAAAATTGTTTGATATTTTATTGTGTATGTTAGAAGTTCATATTCCGAAAATAATAATCTTTTCTTTTTTTTACCGCGTTATCTTTATTTCTGTATCATATTTAATATAAGCAAATAAGAAAAATATATAAAAATTAATCATTCATTAATATTTGAAATTATTTTCAAAACGGCTTTCTTTTGAAAACCGAAGGAACTACATATAATTTTACTATATTATAATGAATTATAAAGTGAATACAAGGACTAGATTGTATGATCAAATAAGATAACAATACGAAAGAGATTAGGACTTTGTAGTTAGGGTAGTAGAGTGTGTGGAACAAGAGTTTGGGTATAAATCAATCTATCTTGTTATGTATAGATAGGTGAACATCAATGGCGTTGCCAGCATAAATTCTTTAGGTGGTTTTAGTTATGACATCATAAATTCAATATAAATATAATTTATAAAAACATATAAATATAACAATAATATATTGTAACATTCTAAAATGACATAAATAATACGCTATCCAAGCACGGCAGTCCGGTCTCCTTCGTCTTCTTTCCGGCAGTCCGGCCTATATGCAATATGCGCACACCAGTCACCAGTCACCAGTCACCACACCACATCACACACCCCCACTGCTCAACTCAGCAGAGTCTGGTAGCTCTCTCTGCTGCTCACGGGACACCCCCACACCGCGCCTCTGCTGCAATGGCCGGCACAGTGGCGCGCTACTTCGCCGCCATCCTGATGATGCTGCTCCTGGCCGGCGCCATCTGCGGCAGCGTGACGGCGCAAGTGTTCCCGCCGTGGAACGGCACGTTCCCGATGGGGCCGGGCGGATCAGGGGGCGGAGGCGCGTCGGTGCCGGCGATGTTCGTGTTCGGAGACTCGCTGACGGACAACGGCAACAACAACGACATGACGTCGCTGGCCAAGGCAAACTACCCTCCCTACGGCATCGACTTCGCCGGCGGGCCGACCGGGCGCTTCTCCAACGGCTACACCATGGTCGACGAGATAGGTGAGCTATAGCTCCAGTCGTTAGTCGTTACATGCATTAACAATTTGCTAGTGCTTTGAACCGTTCAAGGGTTTGAAATGCTACTCTACTTCTAATGTTTTAACTAAAAACTGGCTTCTTTCAAGGGGTGGAGCCAAATGAAAATATTCATTCTATTTGCATTTTAATTTTGATCTATGGGGTTATGAGCATTTGGATTATGATTGACAAAATCATTAGACTATTTCTATAATTAATAAAGATTTCTCAAGTAAACTAGACACCAAGACACAGCACAGCAATTGCAAACTGATTCTTACTTGTTAGAAATGTTGGTGTGTAGCTAGTGTGTGAGTAAGGAGGTATGCATGATGCAAAGTGCAAATTAACCAAGGCTTTGTAAATGTACTTCTAGTTAATTATATATGAAGTGCTAACTTTAAACTTGAGTACTGCAGTAATACTTGCTAGTAAGATAACAATTAATTACTGGTTAATCAGGTACATCCTTAAGTGAGCTAATCCTACAATTCAATAATAAATGACGAGTGTTTAACTAACTACTCTGTTGGGTGGAAGAAAACTGTAATTTTCAAAATGGAGAGTATTATCACTGGAATAACTTTGACCACCATATGTGCTAATAAATACTTGTTTTATAATCTCTGCATTCTGTTTAAATCCCTATGATGTAATTCTTTTATTAACCTATTGTTGCTCTGTTCCAGCAATCCAGCATAGGTTTCTTGGGCATATACTACTTTAACTTCTCAGATAACCTTCACCTATCTTGTGTCTGGTTAATTAAAATGGTAGAGATCGACCATTATTTGCAATGTTTGGAACTTTGGATAGTTAGTGCGATTGTGCGAATGCCACACCTGAAGCCTACATTATATGTAGGATACATAGTATTTGTCATAACTGAAATCCAACCTTGCACGCACAGTGCATATAGGGTCCAGAGCAAATGTTGGATCAGTTCATGAGTATTAGGTACGTAAAGCTAGCACTGCGGCTATAGTACGAGAGAGAGAGAGAGCGGGGGGGGGGGGGGGGGGGGGGGCTCTGCTCTGCTGTAGTCCATGGACATGGAGTAATTGCAGTGCTCTGAATTTCTCCTGTGCCTTCAATTGATTCACCTCGTGCAGTACAGATGATGTGATGAATTTTTATTGATGTGTACCTGTGTCTGGGAGTCAATGTCTCCCCATGACCCCATGTGACTCTATCCAGAGGCTACGGCTGTAAACATGGAGTAAATGCAAGAGTTTGCACTGTCCATGCAGTGATGCAGACTGTTGCAGACTTGCAGTACTTGAGCAGTTGTCCTCTCCAAGAACTTATCGACAGCAGGAGGAGAACGAGAAGCATCATTAATTGCCAAAGGGATCGATGCAAATCAATGGCCAAATCTGTAACTTTATCGTTACTGGACTTGTTACTTAGCTCAATTTGTCAGAGCTAATGCATGCTAAATCAAACCTCACAGAAAAATGCTGATTAATAAGAGCTGAGCTAGCTAGATGTTCTTCACTGATGTGTGTGGGTTGGTTGCATATGTTTGGATCCTTCAGCTGAGCTTCTTGGGCTGCCGCTCCTGCCTTCGCACAACGACGCCACCGGCGACGCCGCGCTCCACGGCGTCAACTACGCCTCCGCCGCCGCCGGCATCCTGGACAACACCGGCCAGAACTTCGTACGCGCCTTGCACACGCGGCCAGTAGTACTCAAACCAGTCGTCGATTCGGCCCTGCATGCGGTGAGGACTAGTTTGCATATGTGTGTGCATGTGCAGGTTGGGCGCAGCCCGTTCAACGAGCAGATCAAGAGCTTCGAGGCGACGCTGGACCAGATCACCGGCAAGCTGGGCGCCGGCAAGACGGCGCAGTCGCTGGCCCGCAGCATCTTCTACGTCGGCATGGGCAGCAACGACTACCTCAACAACTACCTCATGCCCAACTACAACACCAGGAACGAGTACAACGGCGACCAGTACTCCACTCTCCTCGTGCAGCAGTACACCAAGCAGCTCACCGTACGCAACACAATCAAGTCAACCAACTAATGAATATAATTAATTGTGTAATCAGATTAAGCCATTGGTTAATTAATGTGTAACTAAAAACGCAGAGGCTGTACAACCTAGGTGCTCGGAGGTTCGTGATCGCCGGCGTGGGGTCGATGGCGTGCATCCCCAACATGCGGGCGCGGAACCCGGCCAACATGTGCTCGCCGGACGTCGACGACCTCATCATCCCTTTCAACAGCAAGGTGAAGAACATGGTCAACACCCTCAATGTCAACCTCCCCCACGCCAAGCTCATCTACGTCGACAACTACGCCATGATCTCCGAGATCCTCCGCAACCCCTGGTCCTACGGTACGCCTTCCATTGCCTTGTTTACATCTTCGTCCTCCCTTCAGTACACGTCAACCTCGTAAGAAAAATTTATGAAATTTGGAAAAATTTACGATGGGAATTTTATAGGGTTCTCGGTCCAATATGTATGATCGAATAAGATAATAGATCATATAATTATTCTTTGATATATGTGGACTCATATACATACAATAATTAATTCTTTTTTACATGCTAGCATATTAATTATTGTATGTACTAAAAAGAAATAATCAATAATAACTTTTTCAACGGAATAAGCTATCTTTCGTCGGCCAAAGACTAACTTTTATCAGCATTTGGCTGACGGAAGCGGGTAGACCGGAAGTTAGCGCCGAACTCTGCCACGTCAACAGAGGCGCGCTAACTTCCGTCGGCCAGCCTAGCTGATGAAAGTTAGGTGGTCCTAACTTCCGTCGGCTTTGGTCCTAGCCTTGGTGGTCCCTTTACAACATTGTCCTTCTTGAAAATTTTTCCTCTAACCTAAATGGGTGATTCATGGGCAAAAAACATCTATAACAATCAAAGTAACAAATCTTTCCCTCGAAGTTCAGATGGAAACAATATGTGTCCTTCACGCATATCGGACATGTCAACCTTCCATGACAACTTCAACCAGAAAAAATACCGTATGCCAGAAAATCGTGGACCGACCATAGATACGCAACTTGAAGATTGAATTTTTGCTTTTAGTCATAGTCATATGCTTCAACTCCTTTTCACAATTGCTTCAACTCTTCAATTAAGGACTTCAGCATCATGTTTAGACGTGTTCCAGGATGCTCTGGACCGGGTATAATGAGACACAGGAACATAAATTCATATTTCATACAAAACGAAGGTGGAAGGTTGTATGAAATAGCAAACACAGGTCAACAAGAGTACGATGACGCGGTTACATTGAAATGCGTGAATCCATCTTTGCCAAGCCGATGCGAACATTCCTTGCATCACTAGCAAAGTCTGCATCAAAATTATCTAGAGCCTTCCATGCCTCACCATTAGATGGGTGCACCATTACTTGATTATTCTCATATACACTTTCTTTATGCCATCGCATATGTCTAGCGGTTTTCTTTGAGAGAAATAATCGTTTCACCTGAGGTGTAAGAGGCATGTAACGAAGTTGCTTATGAGCAACCTCTGTCGTCACCTTCTCTTCGTCTTCGTTTATGACCTTTACGAATCTTGGTTTACCACATTTTAAGCATTTCACCTTATTATTATGTTCTTTTCAGAAAAGTATACAATTATCTCGGCACACATCAATCTTCTCATACTCCATACCGAGAGTAGAAAGCATTTTCTTTGACTAGTACATGTCTTTCGGCACCTTATGCTTCATAGGAAGGATATCGCTGATTAGACGGGTCACGAAAGCGAGAACACTTACGGACTGTTAGGATGGTGTGCGCATGCAATGGCTCTTCTAAAACTCGAAGGATGTTGAAAAACTTTTGAACCTCCGATGTTGGCTGATCCTCAGGGTTTGATTCAAACTCCGGTCGTATAGCATTAAGCATCTCATCCATTCTATCGTCAGCAACGCTATCATCTTCTTCCACTACTAATACTGTTTTTTCACGGCCTGTCTCGTCGTGAAAAGTCCAAACTTCATAACCTGGCATGAAACCATATTTGCAAATATGGAATGACAACGTCCTCTTGTCTTGCCAACGAGAATTTCTGTACTTCATGCATGGGCACCTCACGCCAGTGTTTCTTGTCAAAACGAATGCACGATCAACAAATTTCTCAACGTTGATTACCCACTCCCTCGTGTGAGCTCCACTTTTTATCCAACCACTATACATCCACCGTCGGTCGTTCTCAACCATTCTATAGGCAAAATATTCATTAAACCGAGAATGCATCATAAGTACTAGACGTTTTCTACATACCACGGGCCTATGTATATAGGAAAAGATAGGTCCTAAACTCACCCAAGAGTGACCGACGAAACGTGGTATTTATGACGAGTCATGAGTCCGAACAAAATTTTAGCAGCATAACCCCGTTGTTCTCCAATTGCATGCCTAATAGTGGTGCAATGGAGAACAACAAGGTTATGTCACTAAAATCTCGTTCGGACTCATGAATCATCATAAATACCACGCTCTATTGCCCACTCCGAGGCTGTCCAAAAAGTGACAATTCTGGACCTACAGATCTCACACGCATGACACGTGTGAGACATGTTGGTCCGAAACGGGCGACGCATAGATTTCGTTACACTATTTACGTTGGTGTCAAATAAAAAATTGCATACGAAAAGAATATATATAAGAAATTATACATATATATAATATACTAATTATCGTAATGAAATTATCAACAAACCACAAATTAATATAAGAATATAATTAATAGCATATATAATAGCACATCCCAAACGAAACACTTGTAATTCAGGTCAACTACTTGTGACATGTGCATAACAATTAACGTCATTGTGAGCAAAAATGAAACAATTATTCATTATTCACTACAACAAAATTCATAAATCAAAAGTGAAGAAAAATCTTAAAGAAAAAAAATTACTTGACAGCGATGGATCGGAGGCCGATGAGCGGCGGTCGACTGAACATTGCATATGAAACATATTAATACATGAACAAATTTTTTAACATCACGACATATATTGCATATAAATTGTTGGACCGGAAACGACGACTAGAGGGGGGTGAATGGGAGCTTTTAAAATTTCAGACTAAAAATAGCCTTCTGTTTTAATTTTGTCTTCTGCGGAACAGGCTTCGAACACACCCTTCGAAGTTCTGGTTCGGAGGTATTTTACAGCTCTGAAAACAGGCTTCGGAAGGAGTAAAAGTTTGAAGCCAAGAAGATTTCGCTCCACCCACAACCTCGAAAATTCAGCTCTGCTAAGTCAGTGCAGGCTCCGCACATAGCGTGCCTTCGAGTAGGCTTCGCACTTCATCCTTCGCAAGAGCGGACTTCCCTCTAAGGACTTCGATCAGCTATGCTAAGTTAGTGCAGGCTCAGCGCACTGAGTGCCTTCGAGCAGGCTTCACACTTCACCCTTCGCAAGAGCAGACTTCCCTCGGCAGACTTCTACCAAATACTCAGCAACAACAACTGGTGTTGGGCTTCGTACTTCGAAGGTCTAAATGCACACTGAACAGACTTCGCCAAGGACTTCGACAAAAGAAAAAAACGGGCTTCGATCTAAGCCAACAACAGTGCTTCGCTAGTAATCAGAGAGGTCCATCCTCCAGTTTACACAAAGCGAACAGACACTGAAAAACTCACACTTCACTCGAACAGGCTTCTCACACACTTCTCCAGAAAAGATTCAGTGCACAAACTCAACTCAAAAGAAGTGAGACACAGAGAGATCAAAGCATGCAGGGAAGTGCGCATACAAGTTCAAGCAGTAAATGAAAACATAATCAAAACTTCTTTTGTCAGCTTCGCAGAGGGGACAGCACCAGCTTTTGCAGAGCAGACGCGGTCAACCTTTGTAGTTTTGGACTCTTCTGAAGCCCCCCTTCGCACGCGAGGGGTGCGGTAGCTTCGGTGAGAAGCCTTGAGCCTGACGGTCTTTGCTTCACCGAAGTCAGCCTTCGATACAGAGACGGTTTTGAGTTGAAGCCATCAAAGCCTTTGGGCCTTCGCACCAACACCTTCGGAGTGGACCACCACGGCTTCGCAGCTTCTCCCAGCTCGAACTTTGTTAGCCGTGTACCGAAGCCATGCATGGCCGAAGTACCTCAAGTCGGTCTCACTCCGGAGCTAGCCTCACTCTGAATCCCCACTTTCGGAGTACCACCCTTCGAAGTCCCTCCTTTGTCCAAGGCCTCCGCATGAAGCATTTCATGAGCACTTCGTTGCAGTGTCTCTCCCCGAGCACACTCCTCGACGATCCTCATCCAGACCATGTCTTCGATGCACCTCGATTTCTGAGACCTTCATCGGGTATACCTTCGAGTGCCTCCCTCTGGAGCACACTTCGAACGCCTTGCCATATTGCTGAGGACTTAGTCCACCATACTCCGAAGTCATTCTATTCGGAGTACCCTTTGAAGTGCCTCGCCTCCGAGAACTTCGTCTTGGAGTACCTTCACCCGGAGCCACACTCCACACTTACTGCCTTCTCTTGGCGCACCCTGACCCGAGGTCCGACCTCGACCCCTTCGCAGCCTTCGCCACCGAGCTCCCCGCTCGTCTGGCATGAAGCGTCCTGCTTGACCCAGGTTCACTTGCTGTGAACCGTCCGTCCCCTCCGAAGTCACCTGCGCACCATAGACAGACAAGTGTATCCAGTATCCCAGAGACCTCTCCGGGTAAACAACCTACGATACACACTCCGGTGTACCGCCCAAAGTACCGAGCCCTTCGGTACAACCCAGTTATCGTGTACTGTCGGATCCCTCTGATAGGCACACTCCGCTGCAACAGATGCAGCAACCAGAGTCCTGAACTCTTCGGTGAAACAACCTCCGAACCCCTTCGGAGGCACCCCTTCGAATCAGAGCGTAAAATTTGTCAATCACTCATCACAGACTCCGAAACCAACCCTTGGTTTCTCATAAATATTGCAATAGATATTTGGTGACACATAAATAACTTCAAATTGTTAGGAAACTACAAACATGTATCAAAAAGAAGCCTCTAAAATCGAACAACATCAATAGCATAGCAAAATAGGCAATTGTAGATCCATGATTTAAAGAAAATTCACAAATAACACTTTGACACATTAACGCTTTCTTGTGGTGACATATTATTGGTCTTGATTTCTTGTGGTGACATATATCTTATAATAACACATTAACAAGTTATGTGACACAATTCACAAATAAAAACTGCAAAAAATAAAGCCGAAAAAATTACTTGATCGTTGGACGACGACGGGCAGCGACGGGTGGTGACGATGGGCGCGACGACGTCCGGAGGCCGGTGGGCGGTGGTGGACGGCCGGCTAGTGGGTGGTCGGCGGGCGGTGGGCGAACCGGTGCCGGGCATAGGGCGGTGGGACGGCAGTGTGCGGGACCGGGCAGGGGTGTGGTGACCGGAGGCGGCGCCGAGGAGGCAGTGCGGCGTGTGCGGTGGGTGGCCGGGGCGGCGGGAGGCGACGGGAGGGCGAGCGGCGGCGCGGGCCGGAGGCGGGAGGCGGTGAGGGCGAGCGGCGGCGACGTGAGCGGGCGGCGGCGGCGCGGGCTAGGCGCAGGAGATGGTGGGTGTGGGCGCATGTACAGGGAGTTAGGTCTCGCTGTACGCGCGCGCGGTTGGGCCCCCTAACTTTCGTCGGCCAGCAATAAAGCCGACGGAAGTTAAAACTTCCGTTGGCTTTAATGCTGGCCGACAGAAGTTAGGGGGATTTGATCGGCCGCGAAAAAATGCAGGCTAATTTCCATCGGCCACTGTGAAAAAACAACGGAAGTTAACTTAACTTTTGTCAGCTCTTTGAGGCTGACGGAAATTATTTAACTTCCAACGGTTTTTTCAAAAACCGACGGAAGTTATTTTAACCGACGAAAAATTTCTGTTTTCTTGTAGTGGAAGGATAGTGCAGGGAAAATAATTAACATATACACAATTAGCATATTTTATATAGACATGTTTGTAATAATTATTTCTTTTCTTTGTGTACTAACATATTAATTGTTGTATGTACTTAAAAATAATCAATAAACTTTTCACATAGACAATATGTATGCAGATTGTTTTCCATAATTAAGATGGTTAGCCAATTTTATTTTTTAATTATTTATTTTAAATACACTTAATAATCAACGGTCTAGATTAGTTTTAGTTATTACTTCCGTAAACGTACTCGTTTATGAAGGATAGTGTCCGAAAAGAATCAATATATACACAATTAGCATATTTTATAGAGAGATGTTTGTATCGTAGTATTTCACGTTATATCTGCAAGACAGTAGTTTAAGAAATTAGTAGAGACTAGAATTATGACTAGAGATATTTTAACTAATTTGGTCTCTCTCTTTCTATATATATATACACACCATGTGTGTAGAATAGCTATTCTACTGAAAAATCTACTACTGAGAAAAAGTTGTACTTAATTGTTATTCTACTGAGAAAATTTATTATTGAGAGTATTATTTTCGTGGTCGGTGTAGAATAGCTATTCTACATACGTGGTGTAGAAAAGCGCTCCCGTACATATATATATATACATATATACATATATATACATATATATACATATACATATGCATATATATATACACATATATATATATATATCCAAGGGCAATTGAATCTAAGATCAAATCAAGCAATCAAATTTTATAATATAATTTACTATCCTACTTAAGACATAAATCGGCAATTGAATCAAAATCAAATCAAGCAATCAAGTTTTATAATATAATTTACTATCCTACTTAAGACATAAATCTCACTGGTTAAATTGTACTCACTATCACAGAAACGATCTTTGGTGACGCACACTATGCACTACTACAAAGTGACACTGTAGCGGCGGGCAAAAACATACTGTAGTGGCGGGCAAGCAGTCCGTCACTGCTCTAACGCCACTGCTAACCCTGTTTAGCAGTGGGGGGCGCGCTGACGTAATCTGCCTCCAACTACTATGGATAACAGCAGTGGCGGACAGATAACATCAGTGTGGTTGCCACCACTATATCAACAGCAGTGACAGGCACGCTGACGTCATCTTCCTGCCACTGCTATGGCTAACATCAGTGGCTGGCAGTTGACGTCAGTCTGTTCGCCACTACTGTGTTTTCTCATTTTACAGAAATACTATATAAACTTTAATTCAAACAGTCTCTAGAATATATATTCAGAAATTCACAGCTCCACAACAGTAACAGAACATAACAAAACCAAAATGTATTCACAGCTTCACACAGCCATTCACAGCAACAACATCAACATGTACAACAACATAATCAATTTATAAAGTTCACATTTATCACAAATCAAGTTTACAAAATTTACATCTCATCATCGGAACTTTAAAATTAACAATTGTTCACCCTCAAGATTCACAGCTTGTATTCACAATTCCACAAAGCCATCCACAACAGTATACACGATTATTTTGTTTAATATTTCTTCTCAGAAGGCCAACTCACATCTTGCGCATCTTTTTTTGCTTCTCAGCTTCAAAATTCTAATCGATTAGTTGTACTTGCCTTTTAGTTTTTTCAGCCCAATCATACAGAGTTGGATGTTTGGTCACTTCACCCTCATGATCAAAGAATACTCTAAGCTCATGAAGAAACCTCATGCATCGTGAAGCGGCACATCCTTAATACGATGTGGTACATTTCTGATTCTGAGAGTTGACTCTTCTGAGCAACGGTTGATGGACCTGACGCATGCATACGTAACATATAAGTACATATGCTGCAAGTTATATTAGATTAGCACACAATAAATCAACATATTTCTTTAGTATCCTCAGATACTGTCCGCGCAAACATTCCTAAGTTATTGCTCATGAAATCACAAGTATAATACCCGTAATGCACCGAACCAGGAGATTGTTTGTAACACTTCAAAATAGACAAAGTTAGAACGATATATAGTTTGGCTTTATCAATTGAATTAAGAAATTTCAAAATATAATATTACCGAATAGTTGGTTCTAATATGCATATCTTTCGACCTCTGTGGATCATGTGGGCCACCTAACCTTTCCACGTAATATTTGTATGCACTCTAAATAACATTTAATATATCTTGATATTCTTTTTTCGGTTTGTCGAGACAGTCGAGCACATAAAACCTTGACTTCTTCGGGTATATAGAAGTGCAATCCAATGATCACTATCGTAAGAAGTAATATATGATTATGTTAGTTTCATAATCGATAAAACGTGATTAAGTGGATATAGTGGGTATACTTACTTAAAGTTATTTGCCCACTTATCATTTCTCTGTCCTTCCATTGAAACATGCATTAAGCAATGTACAATGCGGCACAATTCCTTTTACTCTTCTTAAGTGCGTCTTGGTCTTTATTGAACATCTTTTGAAATTTTTTTCGAACCACAGTGTAGCACTTGTCATCGTTCCGGTTTAGTATTGGGTTCAGTGTACTTTGACTTATTAATGATGGGTTCAAGTAACCATATTTATTAGACGTGTCACAACATGAATTCAAACTGCATATGTTATGAAACAATAGTTAATATAAGACATGATTATTTTTGCGTTGTATTGACAAAGTAAAAAGTACTTACATGCACCAGAGCTTCATGCTTGTGATGTCGGTTCGCTTCAGACGGAACATCCGATGGAACTCGTCGAAAAATAATGCAAGAGTAACTCTGGGCAGTTGAATATTTCTTTTGGAACCTTCACTTCTATTTGTGTAACTCCTAACGAAGACGTTTTGAGGTACCAGTAATGAAATGTCCTAATCTTCCAGGACATACTCTTAAGTACTCGTTGGGGTAATAATGGTTTGTCGGTTCGTATTGGATATAATCCTCGTCTCTGTAGGTCCATTTATCAACATAAAGTGAGGCTGCCTGCTTTTGTACTAGAGCTTTTAAGGGAGCCGCTATAGGCGTAGAACGTGTTTGCCCCATAGTAGTAAAAAATTTAAGCATTTCAAATTTCGGCGCAGAACACTGCCCATCTTGAACAATTTTCTTGTGGATTGCGGGCTTTGGGCGTGCATCTTGTTTTTCAGGCTCGGCCACTAGCACTGGCTCAACTGGAACTAGCTCTAGCACTTTAGTGTTGGGCTTAGTGGGCTCAAGAAATAGCACTGGCTCGACCGGAACTGGAAGTGACATTTGATCAGGCTCGACCGCTAGAACTGACACTTCCACTTGATCAGCCTCGACCAGTTTAGGTTCTGTCACTTCTGCCACTTTATCGAGCATTGGCTCCTTCTCTGCCTCTTCCTCTATCTCACGCTCATCAACGGGCGATAAAGATCCTATATTTTTCACCTCGTGAGATGAAGGATATGTGGGGGATTGCGATGAGACAATAGGTGATTTACTTTGAGAACTTTTCTGCAGTAATTTGATATCTCGGCTCACCCATAGGATAAAGTTATTCAGGGCATCTCCAATTGTCTCAATCCTCTCATTAGGCATTGGAAGATCCAAGGGGTCATTGATAAATCTGTCATTGGTGATCTCATTGACCTAAACCTTTGTATACTCTGCAGGAATATGTCAATTGTGAAATAAATCTCCAGGCATAGCAATGCCTCGTGCAGCTTCTTGGGAATGCCCTTTGAGCCCTATCGGTACATACAGGCTGCATGGTGTGTCCTCTTTGATATAATTTATAGGAATTTTTTCTTGTACTGAGCCAACAATGTTTGCTACGTCAAGTTGTACCTCTGGCACAATTATTTGTCCCGCTGTAGCCTGCATTATGTTTGGATTCTCATTGATAAATTCAAAAAAGTGTCGCTCTCACTCTACACGGTGCTCTGCGGCGTCGTCTGTGCATGCTTGACGCTTTTTGTATGTGGCACTCTCCTATTTCTTGGCAGTATTTTTCCAGGGTGCTATAGAAGAGACACCTCGGGTGCGCCCTCGATGTTCTTCGTTTCTAAGAGCAGATGTAAGCTGGTCATTACATCCCTTAGCTTGAACTTTCTAGCCTTCTCTAACTCAGTGATTTCCTGTGCTTTCTGAAATACTTCACTAGTCCGTGAGTCGGAGAGCATATATTGGCCCTCGGGTGTTTTTTTAGCTCGATCTAGGAGCCATCTCTTAGTGCGCTGATCAGCACCTGAAAACAGTTCAGGTAACCCAGCCGCACGGTCCTCCTCCTCCTTTCTACTCCACTCATCCTCCTTGGCCTTATATCCACCTAGCCCAAGTTTATGTGGGAACTTATTCTTTTTATTAAGTTCTTTGAACATGATGCTCTCTTGTTTGGCTTCTTCCGAGCAATGCTGCATTTTGAATTCGTTCCATTCATTTGGTGTTATAAAGTTGTAGTCATTGAGCGGCGTCTCTCTTTTTCTGAAGGTACTGTGTGTTCAACTTAGTCCTAAATGTACGGTGAGATTTTTCGATAGTCTTCAATGTGGCAGCTTTAGCGTCTTCTAAGTGATCTTCCCGATAGTTGATCATACATTATCCAACATAACACATGATGTTGATCAACATGATAATGATGGCGCATTATAAATTCCTGGAAGATCGCTTAGAAGACGCTAAAACTTCCACATTGAAGACTATCGGGAAATCTTTCTGTACATTTAGGATTAAACTTAACACACAGTATCTTCAGAAATGAGAGTCGTCGCTCAACGACTACGTCTTTATAACACCAAATGAATGGAACGAATTCAAAATGCAGCATTGCACGGAAGAAGCCAAATAAAAGAGCATCATGTTCAAAGAACTTAATAAGAAGAATAAGTTTCCACATAAACTTGGGCTAGATAGGTATAAGGGCAAGGAGGATGAGTGGAGTAGAAAGGAGGAGGACCGTGCGGCTGGGTTACCTGAATAGTTTTCAGGTGCTGATCAGCGCACTAAAAGATGGCTCCTAGGTCGAGCTAAAAAAACACTTGAGGGCCAATATATGCTCTCCGACTCACGGACTAATGAAGTATTTCAGATAGCACAGGAAATCACTGAGTTGGAGAAGGCTGGAAAGTTCAAGCCCGAGGGATGTAATGACCAGCTTACATTACTCTCGGAAACAAGAAACATCGAGGGTGCACCCAAGGTGTCTCTATAGCACCCTAGAAAAATACTTTCAAGAAACAGGTGGGTGCCACATACAAGAAGCGTCAAGCACGCACAGACGATGCCGCAGAGCGCCGTGTAGAGTGGGAGCGATACTTTTTTGAATTTATCAATGAGAATCCAAACATAATGCAGGCTGCAGCGGGACAAATAATTGTGTCAGAGGTACGACTTGACGTACCAAACAGTGTTGGCTCAGTACAAGAAAAATTTCTTATAAATTATATCAAAGAGGACACACCATACAACCTGCATGTACCGATAGGGCGCAAAGGGCATTCCTAAGAGGCTGCACGAGGCATTGCTATGCCCGGGGATTTATTTCACAATCGGCCTATTCCTGCAAAGTATACTAAGGTTCAAGTCAATGAGATCACCAACGATAGATTTATCAATGATCCCTTGGATCTTCCAATGCTTGATGAGGGGATTGAGACAATCGGAGATGCGCTGAATAACTTTGTCCTATGGATGAGCCGAGATATCAAATTACTGCAGACAAGTTCTCAGAGTAAATCGCCTATTGTCTCATCGCAATCCCCCACATATCCTTCATCTCACGAGGTGAAAAATATAGGATCTTTATCACCCGTTGATGAGCGTGAGATAGAGGAAGAGGCAGAGAAGGAGCCATTGCCCGATAAAGAGGAGTCATTGCCCGGTAAAGTGGTAGAAGTGACAGAACCTAAACTGGCTGAGCCTGATCAAGTGTAAGTATCAGTTCCAGCGGTCGAGCCTAATCAAATGCCACTGCCAGTTCTGGTCGAGCCAGTGCTATTGCTTGAGCCCACTAAGCCCAACACTAAAGTGCTAGAGCCAGCTCCGGTCGAGCCAGTGCTAGTGGCCGAGCCTGAAAAGCAAGATGCACGCCCAAAGCCCGCAATCCACAAGACAATTGTTCAAGCTGGATAGTGTTCTGCGCCGAAATTTGAAATGCTTAAATTTTTTACCACTATAGGGCAAACACGTTCTACGCCTATAGCGGCTCCCTTAAAGGCTCTAGTACAAAAGCAGGCAGCCTCACTTTATGTTGATAAATAGACCTACAGAGACGAGGATTATATCAAATACGAACGGGCAAACCATTATTATCCCAACGAGTACTTAAGAGTATGCCCTGGTAGATGAGAACATTTCATGACTGGTACCTCGAAACGTCTTCGTTAGGAGTTACACAAATAGAAGTGAAGGTTCCAAAAGAAATATTCAACTGCCCAGAGTTACTCTTGCATTATTTTTCAACGAGTTCCATCGGATGTTCCGTCTGAAGCGAACCGACATCACAAGCATGATGCTCTGGTGTATGTAAGTACTTTTTACTTTGTTAATACAACGCAAAAATCAATCATGTCTTATATTGACTATTGTTTCATAACATATGTAGTTTGAATTCATGTTGTGACACGTTTAATAAATATGGGTACTTGAATCCATCATTGATAAGTTAAAGTACACTGAACCCAGTACTAAACCGGAACGATGACAAGTATTGGACCGCGGGTCGAAAAAAGTTTCAAAATAAGATGTTCAATAATGACCAAGACGTACTTAAGAAGAGTAAAATGAATTGTGTCGCGTTGTATATTACGCAAATCCATGTTTCAATGGAAGGACAGAGAAATGATAAGTGGGGAATATAACTTTAAGTAAGTATACCCACTATATCCACTTAATCGCGATTTATCGATTATGAAACTAACATAATCATATGTTACTTCTTTCGATAGTTATCATTGGATTGCACTTCTGATATACCTGAAGAACTCAAGGGTTTATGTGCTCGACTCTCTCGACAAACCGAAAAAAGAATATATCAAGATATATTAAATATTATTCAGAGTGCATACAAATATTACGTGGAAAGGTTAGGTGGCCCACATGATCCACGGAGCCCGAAAGATATGCTTATCAGAACTAACTATTCGGTAATATTATATTTTGAAATTTCTTAATTCAATTGATAAAGCTAAACTATATATCGTTCTAACTTTGTCTATTTTGAAGTGTTGCAAACAATCTCCTGGTTCGGTGCATTGTGAGTATTATACTTGTGATTTTATGAGCAATAACTTAGGAAAATTTGCGCGGAAACTATCTGAGAATACTAAAGAAATAAGTTGATTTATTTTGTGTTAATCTAATATAACTTGCAGCATATGTACTTATATATTACGTATGCAGGCGTCAGGTACATCAACCGTTGCAAAGAAGAGTCAACTCTCAGAATCAGAAATGTACCACATCGTATTAAGGATGTGCCGCTTCACGATGCATGAGGTTCTTCATGAGCTTAGAGTATTCTTTGATCCTGAGGGTGAAATGATCAAGCATCCAACTCTGTATGATTGGGTTGGAAGAACTAAAAGGCAAGTACAACTAATCGATTAAAATTTTGAAGCTGAGAAGCAAAAAAAGATGCGCAAGATGTGAGTTGGCCTTCTGAGAAGAAACATTAAACAAAATAATCATGTATACTGTTGTGGATGTCTGTGTGGAGTTGTGAATACAAGCTGTGAATCTTGAGGATGAATAATTGTTAATTTTGAAGTTTCAATGATGAGATGTAAACTTTGTAAAATTGATTTGTGATAAATGTGAACTTTGTAAATTGATGTTGGTGTTGTACATGTTGATGTTGTTGCTGCTGTGGATGGTTGTGTGGAGCTGTGAATGCATTATGATTTTGTTATGTTCTATTACTGCTGTGGAGCTATGAATTTCTGAATATATATTCTGGAGACTGTTTGAATTAAGGTTTATATAACATTTCTATAAAATGTGGAAAACACAGTAGTGGCGGGCAGGATGACGTCTTCTACATGCCACTAATGTTAGCAATAGTAGTGGCAGGCAGATGACGTCAGCGTGCCCATCACTGCTGTTGACACAGTGGTGGCGGGCGCGTTGACGTTATTTGCCCGCCACTGCTGTTAGCCATAGTAGTGGCGGACAGATAACGTCAGCCTGCCCTCCACCACTATTGACACAGCCCTCGGTGGCGGGCAATTTGCCCGCCACTGCTAACCAAGGTTAGCAGTGACGTTAGAGCAGTGACGGAGTGGTTACCCGCCGCTATAGTGTCGTTTTGTAGTAGTGACTGACACAAGAACATGTCGTAGATATTACTTCCTCCGAATGAGACTAAAAACCGATAATTATGTATCATCTCAACTAGAATAGAGAAGTAACTTTGTTTGTATTACACATTGTATATTTTATCGATGGATGGTAATAAAATTGCAGGGTTCGGCGTGGCGGACCGTGGGTGCTGTGGGATCGGGAGGAACAGGGGGATGATCACGTGCCTGCCGTTCCAGCGGCCGTGCCTGAACAGGAACAGCTACATCTTCTGGGACGCCTTCCACCCGACGGAGAGGGTGAACGTGATCCTCGGCAAGGCGGCCTACTCCGGCGGCGCCGACCTCGTCCACCCCATGAACATCCAGCAGCTCGCCGCCTGGCAGCCGTAGCATGTACGTACGTATAGCAGCCGCCGGCATGGCATGGCGTGCATGCATGTAGGGTCGTCCGGTGCCTCTCGGCTTTGTTTTGCACGGTGGTATAGTGTGTGGTGATCGTGGTGCATGGATGGGTGTATCATGTATGCATGTGTTGCTACTACCTAGCTAGCTGCTAGCTATAGGGAGGCTGATCGAATTTTGAGTGTGTCTGTGCGTGTTGTGTATTCAGTTTGGATCAGAGTGAAGTGCTGCTGCTTGTGTTTATTGCACGGCATTGTCTGATTTTTGCTGTCCTAGTGCTGATAAATTCCTCGTCGGTCTGATCGACCATGCTGCTGCCTTTGATGATATGCATCGACTATCGATATGATCCGTGTGTGCTTACTTTGCTAGCTAGCAAAGCCTACAAGTCCGACCATGTTTTTAAGTTCGTTTTGGTATTTAAATTAAACGATGTGAAGAAGCTCCAGTGAGTACTGGCATTTAAGCAGCATGTCATCATTTACTATATCCATGAGGCCAACTTATAAGTTAACTGATGAGAAAGTACTTAGAAGAAAGTAATAAGTAGCACATTAAGTTTAAGTTTCATTGCTATATAGCTTATTAATAAAAAACAAGATAAATTTCAGTGCTATAGCTTACCGAGAAAAAGGAAAAGTGATATCTGAAACTGAAGACGGGTAGAATACTAGAATGCTGTGCTGAAGAACCTCGTATATGTGAAATTGTAAATAGAGTAAACTGTCCATGCATACATGCTTGAAAATTGAAATTGTATGTTTTTCCTTCACACGGTCGGAGAGAAGACAACTGGGATCCATATGTAAGAACAATAAATTTGGATTTATTCAAGGAAAAAGTGTCAACCAGCAGATGGTTGAAGGGACATTAACCACTCCACACACCAGCAAAGCATGCACGCACGGAAAACTGAAAAATTAAGACATCGCCAGTAACCTCAATTCCTTGTTTCAACAGCAGGTTACTATTGAGAGGAACAAGGGATTGTGTTGAAACTTGAAACTCGAAACTTTGTCGTTCTAACTCTCAGACATTACCCAAAGGTTTTGTTTAGCCAATATTTAGTGTTACTAATTCTCAAAGCAACATACTAATTCATATTGTTTCTGGTCAATAGATTTTTTCTGATTGTTCTGTGGTTTCGATAGCAAGGTTGAAAGACTATGAAATTCTCTATTACACATGGAGTACAATATTTTTAGCCAAGCTTGATCCTCTCTAAGGATATCAACCCTATATTCTACTGGTGTCTTAAACTTAGATGTAAACATGTTACACCTCAAAGTTCTTCGAATTCAGACTTAGATTTATGGGTATGGGTTGTTAAACATGGAATTAAGTCTCCTTAGATAGAATATGTTTTCCCTGATTCTCTCTACTTTCCTTGTGTATGCCATCCATATATATATGAGAGCATCAGGCGTTGGCTCCTTGTCTTATGCCATTTACATTAACATGGTATCGGAGCCAAGAAATCTTTCTTGAAGGAGCCGATCATGTCTTCTTCTTCCACCTCCACCCCTCCACCATCTCTACTGCTCCACATATTTTTCCTACTATTCCGATCCAGCATGCGGTAACTATTCGCCTCACAAAAACCAATTTCGTTCTATGGCGTGCTCAACTTCTCCCATATCTACGGAGTACAAAGCTGATTGGCTCTCTTGATAGATCCATCCCGGCACCACCGACGCACGTTGCTTCCTTGACAGATGCTGGTGTCGATCTCATGCCCAATCCAGCATATGACCGGTGGTATGATCAAGATCAGCAGGTCCTCAGTGGCCTCCTCTCCTCGCTGACAGAAGAAATACTTCACGACGTTGTGTCTGCGACAACCTCCAAGGAGGCATGGGAAACTCTACAACGCATGTTCTCCTCCTCTACACGTGCGTGCTCCGTCCAGATTAGGATTGATCTCGCTACCACCAAGAAGCTGGACCTCTCCGCTGCTGATTACTTCCGTAAAGTGAAGGGCCTTGCGTCAGAGCTTGCTGCTGCTGGTGCACCTCTGCGTGATGATGAAGTGATAGCATATCTCCTGGCTAGACTAGGCTCGGACTATGATCCATTTGTTACGTCCATGACAACCAAGAGTGAAGCTCTTAGTCTTGATGATGTATATTCCTATCTCATGTCTTTTGAAGCTCGCCAACTCCAACACCAAGCTGAGACACGCCTTCATGTTGGTGCCTCAGCTAACTTTGCCGAGCGTGACGGACCGTCATGTTTTCGAGGACGTGGCCGTTCTCATGGTGGCAGAGATCATCCCAACAGGACTCATGACCTTTCTAGACGTGGCCGTGATCAGTCCAGCCATGATCAATCCAACCGCCCATGTTGTCAGATATGTGGTCGAGTTGGTCACACTGCTATCAAGTGTTGGCATCGCATGGATGAATCCTATCAAGAGGAAGGCCCTTCTGCTGTTGTGGCTGCTACAACTAGCTATCAAGTTGATCCAAATTGGTATAGTGATACAAGGGCTATGGATCACATCACTAGTGATCTTGATCGCCTCGCCTTGCGGGAACAATATCATGGCAGCGACACAGTACAAGTTGGTAATGGAGCAGGTTTGCCAATTATGCATCTTGGTTCTTGTTCAATTAACACTGCCGCTCGCTCTCTTAATCTAAATCGTGTTCTACATGTCCCTAAAATTTCCAAAAATCTACTTTCCATTCATAAACTTTCCCGTGATAATGATATTTTCTTTGAATTTCACCCTTTTCATTTTCTTATTAAGGACCGAGCAACGAGGAAAACCCTTCTGGAAGGAAGATGTGAATCTGGTCTCTACCTCATCAAGCCATCTGATGTTGCTTCTCTCAAAAGAGCCTTTGTTAGTACCACTACGCACCCGGCCCAATGGCATGCTTGGTTCGGCCACCCTTCAAATCAAGTTGTCAAGTCTATTTTACACATTCATAAACTACCATATGTCAAGGAGTCTAAATTTTTAGTTTGTCATGCATGTCAATTAGCGAAGAGCCATCAATTACCTTATAATAATTCCATTCATCGTTCTACTTCCCCTCTTGAACTCATTTTCTCTGATGTTTGGGGTCCTGCTCCCCAATCTATTGGTGGGTATAAGTATTACATAAGCTTTATTGATGACTACAGCAAATTCACTTGGATTTATTTGATGCATGACAGAACGGATGCTCAACGAATTTTCTTCCAATTTCAAACTCATGTCGAACGCCTTCTTGATACCAAAATAAAATGTGTTCAATCAGATTGGGGTGGGGAATATCAAAAATTTCTTACAAAATTTTTTCAAACCCTTGGTATTGCGCATTGTGTTTCCTGTCCTCACACTCATCAACAAAATGGCTCTACTGAGCGTAAACATTGACATATTGTTGAAACAGGACTTGCCCTTCTTGCCCATGCATCTGTACCTATTAAATTTTGGGATGAAGCCTTCATGACAGCCACTTATCTCATTAATCAACTTCCCACTCGAGTCATTGACAACTCTACTCCATTACAATGCCTCAAAGTTTCACCTAACTATTCCATGCTCAAAATTTTTGGTTGTGCCTGTTGGCCTTATCTCAGACCATATAACAGACATAAGATCTCCTTTCGTTCAAAAGCTTGCATTTTTATTGGATATAGTGCTCTACATAGGGGGTACAAATGCCTTGATTTGGATTCTGGCAGCGTTTATATTTCACGGGATGTAATTTTTGATGAATCCATATTCCCTTTCTCAAACATTTCATCGTCTACTGTTGATAACACAAATATTCCGAGCAGTAGCAGTTTTAATTTGAATAATGACCCTGTGCATTTTTTGTCACCTATTAATTCTATGGCCGCAACAGATTTTCCTGCAGAAAATATGGTTCATGCAGCTACCTCGCATCAAGAATTGGCGCGCCAATCTGCAGCCTGTACTCCAGACAGAACGCCTGAAATTATTGCGCCCCTACCATGCAGTGCCTCTACGCCTCAGGATTTGTCATCTCTGGCAGCTGGCTGTCTGTCTCCGGATTCACCGCCTGACCAGCTTTTATCTGCTGGCACAATTGCAGCACCTACTCTCGCCCAAACTACTGGTGCTGCACAATCACATGCGAGCAACCCGGAGTCCCGGGTTTCTGTTGAGTTGCTTCCGCTTCCTGCCGGACCATCAAATATACCTCCTGCTCATAAGTATGGCACACGGTTGCAACACAATATACGATGCCCAAAGAGTCGAACAGATGGGACGGTCACCTACTCTGCAATCCGGACATCTAGTCAAGAACCCTTATCGCATGTTGCTGCCTTGAAGGATCCCCTATGGTGTACTGCAATGCATGAAGAATTTCAAGCTCTCACTAAGAACAAGACATGGCATCTTGTGCCTCCAAATAATGGCCTTATTGTTATTGATTGCAAATGGGTTTTTAAACTCAAACACAAGCCTGATGGTTCTGTTGACCGATATAAAGCTCGCTTGGTAGCAAAAGGATTCAAACAACACTATGGGTTGATTATGATGATACTGTTTATAGCAAAAAATGACATTAATGGTCAAACTAGGAAAATACTAAAAAATGGTATTTTTGACTGAAAATATGTCAAACCTGGCAAAGGCCAGTCTAACTGGCTATGGTGGGCCAGTCCAACCGACCAGGTTCGGTCAGACCGGACCCATGGGCTCGGTCAGACCGGCTAGGGTCCAGATTACGGATCCGAGTAAGATTTGAGTTGTTTTCGCCCAAAACTTATCTCCACAGGGTTTTGGCCGCATCTAACTCTATCCCTAGCCAGGGATAACCAGCCCACCCCCTATAAATACTAGGGGCAAGGCCGATTCAAGTGGCCTTATAAAAAAACACCAATCCAAAGCCCTAGCTTTGAATATTATTTATTTTCTTTACTTTTCTGCATCTTCGTGGGTTTGCTTGAAAGCCCTCCATCTACCGTGTCCGTAATCACGGTAACCCTTGCTAGTTCGCTTGTGAACCTCCCGTTAATCCACGTAACGGATTGCTATCCCTTTTATCGGTTTTTATCGCCCTACTCGGCAATTCGGCCCTCTGGCCGAATTGTGTTTGATCTTTTATTGTTTTTGCAGATCAATTGCCTTTCTAAACATATCTGCAAAGTTTGGAGGCGATTGGAGATTATTTGCCAAGGATACCGAGGTTTAGCAGATCGGGTCTGTTACTCCGGTCCGACCGGCGTTGAGGTACCAGTCTGACCGGAGCCCTTCGTCAGGTTGTCATCGGCAACGGCCGGTCAAACCTAAGACAACACACCGGTCTGACTGGGATACTTCGCACTGCGTCGAAGCCCTTCGCCGAAGTCCTTCACCGGAGCCTTACGCGCCGGAGCCTGTGTCCTTCGAAGCCTACTTCGTCGGTTTGACCGGGAAGGCGTCGCCGATCTAACCGGAGCCCTCCGCACTATGTCGGAGTTTACTTCGCAGCTAACCTTTGGGACTTCGCCCGGAGCCACTTTGCAACCTCTGGTCCAACCGAGGTTATACTTCCGGTCTGACCGGGCTTGAGGACGAAGGTGCTCTAGGGACCCTTCAGACCAGACTCCACTGTAACTCCGAATCGGCCTCCGAATTGGCTGATTCTAGGTATTTTGGTCATTTTGTTACGGTTCACATTGTTACTAATACTTTTCGGCCAATTGGATTAAAATATTAATTATTTATCTGATTGCCTGGTGACTCCAAATCCCTGGCGATACTTTTGGACGTCGAACCGGCCCAAGTGTGGGGGCGCATTTTTGCGTCAACACACATTCTGGCGACTCCGCTGGGGACAACGCCAACCATGACTACTACCTCTACATCGGCGGTGGGTACCTGTAACAGCCCAAATTTAAAAATGAAATAAAAATGAGGGAAATAAATTTTCTGAATTTAAAATGAATTGTTTATTTAGAGTAAAGGTTAAAAGGACCCAATTAAAGCAAAACAGGGATAAATATTCAAAATTTGAACCTAAAAAATTTATGGTGGGACTTAGAAGCCAAGAATTATTTTTAGGAATTTTGACAAAATTTTAGCAACAAAGATTCAAGCACTAAACAATTAATTTATTATCTAGAATTATTTTAAATAGAAAATACATTTTAAATCCTGTTGGGCCGCAACCCTCATTTCCCCTCAGCCTAACCCAGTCCAAAGCTCGCGCTCTCTGGCAGGTGGGGCCGCCCTGTCAGCGCCACCCGCCCTCTCTCCTTCGCATCCGCGCCCGTCGGGGCCCGCATGGCAGTCACACGTGCTCCCCCTCTCGCCGCTGACGTCCTGGGCCCGCTGGTCAGCGCCCCACCCCTCTCTCTAGCCTGTGAACGGTCGGCCCTGCTTGTCAGTCTCTCCCTCCTCCTTGTTCGGCCGTTGACCGCTTGGGCCCGCCTGTCGGTGCCATTGTTCCGCGCTCGGCCAATGACAAGCAGGACTCACCTGTCATTTTCGTCGTCTTCGAAGGAAGGGGATCTCCCCCTTCCATACCGGCGCCCCCCTTGTCATTTTCGCCGCCGGCCGGTCCCCGAACCAAAATTGGAGCCCGAATCCATTTTGCCCTTCCTCAGTGATCCCTTTACTTCTTCCCGGGGAAATCAACCCCCAAATCGGTCGGCAGCGCATGGATGGTAAGCTCACGGAGAGGGAAGGAAAGCATGGGGATTCCCTCGGTTGCCTTCCAAAAACGCCGCCGGCGACCCCCCCTTTAAATACCACCGCCCTCGCCGCACTCCACCCGCCTCATTTCAGCCTATTGCGCTTTCAACCGACGCCTTGCGACGCCAAAGAACCCTTTTTCCTCTACTTCGGCTGCGGTCGCCGCTCGCCACCACCACCGACCCCCGTTGATCTCGCCGTCATCACCGCCGATACCGCCATCGCCCACCCGTAGTCGGCATCGACTTTGTTGGGCCGGATCGCCGCCGGAGCGCCACGCCGCAATTGAACCCGAAGAGGCCGCCCCCCCTTCTCGTTGCCAATCACTGCCGGTTGACGTTCGCCGCCTTCGCCGGTACCTCCATACTTCCCTCCCTCCCCTCTATCCATTTTCACCAACGCCTAGGGCCTTAGGCCATCGCCGCCGTCGGGCGTCACTCGCCACCACGTCACCGGAGTCAGGGACGAAGCCCTCGGCTTCCCCCGTGCCGCGCACGTGCCGGACGACGCCTCGATCGTTTGATCCGGACTGATCGATCGAGTGATTTAATCTCAGCCGCCCGTTTCGGCGGGGGGGGGGGGTATGGAGTGATCTGGGCCGTCCAGATTCACTTAAAACCTCCCGCCCCACCGCCAGCCTTCGGATCTAGATCAGACGGCTCGCAGCGATCGGGTCCACAGGAATAGTAACCCCGCGCATGGTGGGCTCGGTCTATCGTGGACCAGGAACGTTTCCTGTTTAATAAAATTCAGAAAATATGTTTAAACTTTAGAAATTCATAACTTGCTCAATTTAACTCCAAATTTGACCATTTTAATTCTGGAAAAGTTGTCTTTTTATTCTCTACACTTCCATGCAATAAAAACAATATGTTTATTTTGCCCATTTTATACTTATTAAATAATAAAGTAAAAACCCCTTTGGGATTAAAATCCCAATTCATTAAATAATTCAGAAAAGACCCTTAAAAATTTATATATTAATTTCAGAGGACATAATAACTTCTTTTCACTATTTTAGTACAATAAAAACAGTAGGGTTGCTGTGTACTTTTCAATTCACACTTAAATAAGAAAAGAAAAACCCCTTAGGGAAAATACTCATACCAATTTATAAAATTCAGAAACCTCTTTAAAAACTAATCTTAAATGATTAGGTAATAATTTCATAGAATTTAAGACTATCTCCTTTACTTAATCTAACAAAAACCTGTATGCTTGTATGATCGTTTTTTGGATTGTTTATTGAATGTCGTGTTTATTTTTCGTACTGGAAGACTACGACGTCGTCGAGGATCCGGAGTCTTACCCCGAGGTTCCACCTTCACCATTCGCGGATCAAGGCAAGTCACAAACCCCATTTTGATCATAATTGAGCCCATGTTTTAATAAATTATCCACAGCCGAAACACATAACCACGCTTATGGCCAGCCAAACCCAGCTTATCAAGTACCACCGCCGCCTGCGCCCATACCTGCTCTGCCGCCGCTCACATTGCACACTCCCACACCACAGCATAGGCTAGAGCATGTCGATATACCGCCACGCGTCCCGCCACCACATGAAATACACGCGTAAGCATTAGATCACGACGATATCGAGGAACATATTCGCATGCTATTTAGGGAATGCACTGGCTTTGCACCTCGGGATAGAGATAGGGTTTATCGAAAACCATATCCCGACCACTTTGACACCATTCCATACCCTCGTGGTTATTGAGTCCCAGATTTCACAAAATTTGATTGTGAGGGTAGTAAATCCACATTAGAACACATTAGCCAATTTCTAGCACAATGTGGCGAAGCTAGCGGATTGGATACATTAAAACTCAGGTTATTTTCCCTATCGTTGTCCGACACCGCATTCACTTGGTTTTCGGCGCTTCCGCCGAACTCCGTGCAGACATGGGCTCAACTAGAGCAGAAGTTTCATGATTATTTCTACACAGGCGAGATCGAGCTTAGGCTATCACACCTCATGGCGATTAAGCAAAATCTAGCGAAGGTGTTTCTGAGTACGGAAAATGCTTTAGAGACACCAGAAATAAATGTTTTAGCCTAAACATTTCGGAAAGAGACCTAGCAGATCTAGCATTCAATGGCCTACGGGCAGAAATTAAGGAGCGTATGGATGATCAAAACCTCTTGGACGTTAGCCAAGTATTGCAACAGGTTCTAGTCTAGGAAGGCCTGGCCAAAGATAGAAAATTTGTTAAAACTTTTAATAAACCAAGAGCTGAGATCCACACTATGGAGCACTCCGACGAGGGAGAATCCGAAGAGGAAGAGGACCTGGTCATTACGTACATGACCGAGTGGACTTGGAGCACGAAGTCTAAGCCCATCACCTGCTCCGAATTGCGACTGTCTCCCTCTAAGAGTCGACCTAATGGAACTAGATATTCATTCGACATAACTAAATGTGATAAGATATTTGACTTCCTATTAAAAAATCAACTTCTACCGCTGCCGAAAGGGCAAGTAATGCCATCCGCCGACGAATTAAAAAAGCGTCCCTACTGCAAGTGGCACGATTCGCATTCTCACTACACTAATGATTGCAACGTTTTTCGTCGGCAGGTACAATCGGCCATAGAGGAAGGACGATTGAAAATAGAAGCAAATCCAAAGATTAAATTAGACAGAGACCCTTTCCCCATGAACAACGTTGAGCTAGAAGGGAAGAAGGTGTTGATTCGGCCAGAGCAGCCCGAGTCGGCTAAGGGAAAGGAAATCGCCATAGGAGACACTCGCACACGCACACTTGTACCAAAGAATCTGGAGGTGGGGGTGTGGAAAGATAACATTAAGTCATCCTCTTCGGCCAAGCATCACAGAAGGCCGAAGGTGACGTACAAAATGCATTTGGACAAGCACCAGCGAAGGTCCGAAAGAAGGGGTGTTCGCCCACGGACTTCGGGACGGTCGAAGCCCCCTAGGAGGGTGAGCCTCGTGAGT
Organism: Zizania palustris; assembly: GCA_019279435.1. NCBI lineage: Eukaryota > Viridiplantae > Streptophyta > Magnoliopsida > Poales > Poaceae > Zizania > Zizania palustris. Next base: position 30,000 of record JAAALK010000507.1, on the reverse strand, counting down.
GAAGAGTTCGGACCTCAAGGTCCGAACACCCCTTCGGAGTGGATACAGCCTCCGGCAGGGTTCAGACCTCAGTGGTCGAACCCCCCTCCGGGTTGGTCCCAACCTTCGGTAGGGTTCGAACCTCATTGGTCGAACCCTCCTCCGGCTTGGCCCTAGTTTCCGGGAAGCTTTGAGTCTAAGTGGCCGAACCCACCTCCTCCGGAGGGTTTCCAGCCTCCGGGTGGTTCCAAGCCTCAATGGCCAAACCCGCCTCCACCATGGGCTAATTTACCTCTGACTTGGCAGGACCCTTCACTAGTCTGGTCCGAGGTACCATCGACGTGGTCGGGCTCCCAACTAGCCAACGGGTTCGGCACTTAGTGGGCGAGGCCGCTAGAGCCTCCAATGCCGCCGCCCTACAGCTGGACGATGGCTCCAGCTTGGCCTCCACCACCGGAGAACTTTGTGCAATGTCCGGCTACTGACACTTACACTCCTTCTAGTGTCTCCAAGTGGCAGGTTCGGGGGCCGACGCAGGGTAACAATATTGTTCACCGCCTGTCCGTAGTGCCTCAGAACCAGACTCCGTGAGACGTCGCCGGAAGGGATGAACGTGGAGATGCCTCGGAGGTTATAGTCATCAGGGTTGGATCCCAGGAGGTCCCAATCCCGAAGGATGCCCTAACGGGACTGCGCAAAAGCTCGGCCAAAGCTCGGTCTGACCGTCCTACTGTGGCCGGTCCGACCGGCCTTACGTTGATTTTCAGCACAGACCGGTCTGACCGGCCCGCCATGACCGGTCTGACCGACCAGGAGCAGAAGGCCTCTCATGGCAAGCGCAAGGTATCTGAGGCCGATACAAACAAGACCCCTTTGGCCAAAAGTGTTAGAAGCAAGACCGTGGCACCCGACACCCGTCCTCAGCCATCGTGGGCGCCCTCGGGGATGTCCAAGTCACAAAGAGGAGGTTGCAGCGCTTGCGGGCACAGGAGATGCGAGAGGAGAAGGACGAGGAGGCACGAGACGCACTTTTTGAGGAAATTCGTCCTCGGCCCACCGTAAAGAAAGTCTGGAGACCCAGGCCGGTCATAGTCGATGACTCGGCCACCGTTGTTAGCTTCGATGAAGACGATTTACTCGACGATGATTACACTTCCATCTCTAAGGGGCCTGCTCCTCAAGCGATGGATGTCAGCGTCATCATGTTACCTTTCGAGTTCGCTCTACTTCAGGAGGAGGCCAGGGTCGCTCAGCTAGACCTCGGCCTGTAGGGCACCGTATTCGAGAAGCCCGGAGACACGAACCGTCACCTAAGACCCCTCTACATAAGGGGGCACATCGACGGGAAGCCCATCTCAAGGATGCTTGTAGATGGTGGTGCCACCGTGAACCTAATGTCGTACTCCCTTCTAAGGAAGCTCGACAAAGATGACGATGACCTGAAGAAGACCAACGTCACCCTCAACAGCTTCAACGGCGACACAACAAAAGCCAAGGGGGTATTGTCCCTGGAACTAACGGTGGGAAACAAGACGCTACTCACCACTTTCTTCGTCGTCGACGTACAAGGCAATTATAATGTATTGCTTCGGCGTGACTAGATCCATGCAAATCAGTGTGTGTCGTCCACCTTGCATCAACACCTAATACAATGGGATGGCAACGAAGTCGAGATAGTGTACGTCGATACATCGGCGTGGCCGATGCATCCAGTGACACCACCCATGACGAGATAGAGTGCTTGTCGGGACAGGACCTCTCAGATTATGACTTTGTTAGTGTATCAGAGGGGAGGTTCGTTCCTATTTCCGTGAAGCCGGTCGGTGTGGCTCGGTTGTGTCTAAGATAGGAGAATGTCTAGCACTAATCTTGATTGGCTAAAATCTCGCGTGGAGCAATATCGGTCTTCTCAAGACGGTATTGCCGAAGCCATTGAAGATTTTAGCGAGGTAGAAAAATTAGGTCAAGGCTTCTCGTCGGCCGACCCTTTGGAACAAGTAGACATAGGAGATGGCAGTGTTCTGAGGCCGACGTTTGTAAATCAGAATCTAAATAATGATGTAAAGGACGAAGTAATAAAATTGCTTCGATCGTATGTTGATTGCTTCGCATGGGATTACAGCGAGATGTCCGGCTAAGCCGATAGCTTGTTGAGCATCGACTCCCCATCAAACCCGGGTTTAGGCCTTATAAATAACCGTCGCGCCGCTTCAATTCGGCCATTTATGACTGAGTTAAAGAGGAAGTTGAACTCCTATTAGCAGCAGGTTTTATTAGGCCATGCAGGTACGCGGAATGGGTCGCTAACATCGTGCTTGTCGAGAAGAAAGAGAGTGGCAAGATCCGCATCTGCGTCGACTTCAGGGATTTGAACAAGGCTACTCTGAAAGACGAATATCCCATGCTGATAGCCGACATGTTGATCAACGATGCCTCGGGACATAAGGTACTAAGTTTTCTTGATGGCAACGTTGGTTATAATCAAATCTTTATGGCCTAAGAAGACGTTTTTAGAACGGTTTTTCGCTGCCCGGGTTTTGTTGGCTTGTTTGAGTGGGTAGTAATGACGTTTGGTTTAAAGAATGCTGGTGCCACATACCAACGTGCCATGAACTTAATCTTTCATGACTTGCTAGGGGTTATGTTAGAAGTTTATATAGATGATGTTGTGGTCAAATAGGACGCTATGGAAAACCACCTCGCCGATTTGAGAGTTGCTTTCGAAAGAATGCGTCGGTATGGCTTAAAAATGAACCCGCTCAAGTGTGCTTTTGGTGTGTCGGCGGGTAAGTTCTTGGGATTCATGATTCATGAAAGAGGCATTGAAATTGATCCTAGAAGGCTTGAGAAAACCAGAGGATGTGTAGCACCGACATGTAAGAAAGATGTGCAAAAACTGCTAGGCAAGGTTAATTATTTGCGACGCTTTATATCTAACTTGTCTAGCAAAATTGATGCTTTCGTCCCAATACTCTGGCTAAAAAATGAAGCCGAGTTCACTTGGGGGGCAAGCCAGCAACGCGCGTTCGAGAAAATCAAAGAGTGCTTATCGATGCCGCCAGTGGTAAGGGCGCCGAAGGCCGGGATTCCATTTGGCTTTATATTGTCGTGGAGGAGAGTGTGATTGGAGCCGTGTTGACTCAAGATATCAAAGGAAGAGAGTACATCATCACCTTCTTGAGTCGTCGACTTCTGGACGCCGAGACAAGGTACGTGTTTGTGGAGCATTTGTGTTTATCCCTCTATTATGTGTGTACCAAATTACGTCACTATCTTCTCCCTAGCACATGTATTGTCACTTGCCAAACGGATGTCATCAAATACATGTTGCAAAAGCCAATTCTACGTGGTAGAATCGGCAAGTGGGCATATGCATTAATCGAATATGATTTGGCTTATGAACCGTTGAAAGCTATGAAAGGCCAAGTCGTTGCTAATTTTATAGTGGATCACCACGTAAATGTCAATTGGGGCGATAAAGTCGCCTTGATTGAAGTATTACCATGGAAACTTTACTTCGATGGTTCGGCTTGCAGAAATGGCCAAGGTGTTGGAGTGGTGATCATATCACCAAGTGGTATGCGCTTCGAAACCTCGGCCCGTTTGGAATTTCATTCAACTAATAATCAAGCCGAATACGAAGCCCTATTGCTAGGTCTTGAGTTGTTCAACTCCATGGGTGTGAAATATGTTCATGCATATGGTGATTCTTTATTAGTCGTGCAACAAGTAGCCAATCTTGCTCAATGTTTTAACGGTTTGTTAAATAGCTACTTGGATAAGTGTCTAGACTTAATTTCTACCTTTAATGATTTTGAGATTACTCATGTGTCTAGAGAGGCCAACTCACTTGCAAATGACTTGGCTCAACAAGCATCAGGCTATCAAATTACGAGAGGCAAATTCTGCACACGGGAAAGGCCGATGTTTGAAGATGGTATAGCACCCGAGGGTACTACTGTCGGTCTGATCGGCTTTGTAAGCACGGTCCGACCGCCCTTGCGTATCCGGGCGGACCGACCATGTCAAGACGGTCAGACCGAATTGTGCCAGACAACCGGCAATAGTCAGTTGAACTGGGCCAACATGGTCAGTCTGACCGACTGTTGTCAGGAAGGTTTAGTGCTCGGGGAGCAGGTACAAATGATAAATCTTGAGGCCAGTTCTAGTGGGAATTTGGCCATTGTTCCTTTGGTTAGTAAGGACGATTGGAGGGTCCCAATCATCCAATATTTGAGAGATCCAAGCCAAAAGGTTGATCGGAAGGTTCAGCGGCAGGCTTTCAAATTTGTTTTGCTCAACGATGTGTTGTATCACCAAACTATTGATGAAGTGCTTTTGAAGTGTTTGGACCCCGATCAAGCTAGAGTTGCCACATGTGAAGTACATGAAGGGCTTTGCGGTACTCATCAGTCTGCCCCGAAGATGAGTTGGATGCTCAAAAGAGCAGGTTTTACTGGCTGACTATGACTGAAGACTGCTTTAGGTACTATAGAGGGTGCGAAGGTTGTCAGAAGTTTGGGAATGTTCAGCTAGCGCCCGCGTTGGTGCTTAATCCTATTATCAAACCATGGTCGTTCCGAGGTTAGAGTTTAGACTTCATCAACTGAATTCATCCTCCATCTTCGAAAGGGCATCGGTTCGTGTTGATGGCAACAGATTACTTCACCAAATGACCGAGTCCGTGCCGCTCAAGAACATGACTCACAACGAGGTAATTGATTTCATCTTGAAACACATTATACACAAATTCGACATTCCCCAAACCCTCACTACGGCTGAATACAAAGAATGCGGCAGCTAGCACAGGAGCTCAAAAATGGCTGCTCAAAAAGTGTTAACGTGACCAAGCTAGCCTCCACTATTTATAGGCACTATTCAGCCATGTGAATAGACTACTTTATCCTTAGGGTTACACTGATTTTGTCTCAGCAGAACAGGGGGGTACATCTAGTAGTCTACTTTATTTAGAGGCTTTTTTATCAGCTTCACAGAGGAGACAACATCATCTTTTGTAGAGCAGACACGGTCAGCCTTTGCAGTCTTTGATTCTTCTGAAGCCCCCCTTCGCACGTGAGGGGTGTGGTAGCTTCGGTGAGAATCCTTGTTCCTGACGGCCTTCGCTTCACCGAAGTCTACCTTCGATACAGTGACGGTTTTGAGTCGAAGCCGTCAAAGCCCTTGAGCCTTCACACCACCTCCGGAGTGGACTACCATGGCTTCGCAGCTTCGCCCAGCTCGAACTCCGTCAGTCCGTTGTACCGAAGTCATGCATGACCGAAGTACCTCAAGTCAGCCACACTCCGAAGCCCCACCTTCAGAGTACCACCCTTCGAAGTCCCTCCCTCGTCCAAGGCCTCCGCATGAAGCATTCCATGAGCACTTCGTCGCAGTGTCTCTCCCCGAGCACACTCCTCGATGAACCTCACCCGAACCATGTCTTCGATGCACCTCTACTTCTGAGACTTTCGACGGGTATACCTTCGAGTGTCTCCCTCCGGAGCACACTTCGAACACTTTGCCTCATTGCTGAGGACTTTGTCCACCATACTCCGAAGTCACTCCAAAACCAACCCTTGGTTTCTCATAAACTCTTCCCCATATTATGCTCAGGCCAATGGTTAGGCCGAGTTGTAGTAACAAAACTGTGATTAAATTAATCAAGAAAAAGATTGAAGAGTTTCCAAAAAGGTGGCATGAGGTACTTTCCGAAGCTCTATGGGCTAGTAAAGTTGCAAAACACGGTGCCACTAAAGTCAGTCCATATGAGTTAGTGTATGGACAAGAAGTCGTTCTACCGATAGAGGTGGATCTTGGCTCACTTATATTTCTTAAGCAAGATGGCTTATCGGTCGACGAATATGAGACACTTTTAAAGGATAATTTAGAAGAGGTGACTGATAAGAGGTTGAAGGCTCTAGAGGAAATAGAGAAAAATAAAAGAAGAGTAGCTAGGGCCTACAACAAGAAGGTCAAGGCAAAATCGTTTCAAATCAATGATTTGGTGTGGAAGACGATTTTGCCATTAGGCACTAGGAGTTCAAAATTCGGTAAATGGTCACCTAGTTGGGAAGGATCTTTTAAGGTTGTCGGAATCGCTCCGGGCAATGCATATGTCTTAGAATCTTTACAAGGAGAGCGAGGCCCGTGTCCCGGCCCCTCAAATTCGATTTTTTTAAAACAATATTATTTTAAAAAATCGTACACAACACAATATCAATAATATTTTTGACTATTAATATCGGGTCCACGTGATCTTTTTTTTAAAAAAAATTAAAGTGATATTTTGATAATTTATTTATTTATTAATATTTCAACAATATATATATAATTAATTATCTAATTATACCTTGTAATTAACATAAAATATATTATTTTAGTTTAATTATTAGTCAAAATTAAAATATTGAATTTTTTATAATCCATAGTCACCTTGCATTTTTTATGGAGACGGTAATATTTTTGTGAGTTGTCAATAAATTTATTGAATGGAGGGTAAGTACATGTTTTAAATTTACTTGTGCATTCAAAATATGTAGTATTTGTTTTAGCTTTGGATTATAACAATTCAGATTTTTTTACAAGCTGAAATAAATTGGGCAAATCATTCTGTCAGTTTTTTATAATATATAGAGTTCAGTAACTTAATGAATGCACAAGTTAATTTAAAACATGTACTTACCCTCCATTAAATTAATTTATTGACAACTCACAAAAATATTACCGTTTTCATAAAAAAAATGTAAGGTGACTATGGATTATAAAAAATTCAATATTTTAATTTTGACTGATAATTAAACTAAAATAATGTATTTTGTGTTAATTATAAGGTATAATTAAGCTAAATTAATTATATATATATTGTTGAAATATTAATAAATAAATTAATTGTCACAATATCATTTTAATTTTTTTAAAAAATATCACGTGGACCTGATATTAATAGTCAAAAATATTGTTGATATTGTGTTGTGTATGGTTTTTTTAAATAATATTTTTTTAAAAAATTGAATTTGAGGGGCCGGATCCACATGCATGCATGCAGGAGGCCGACTGCCCTAGTCGCTCAGCATGCAGGAGGCCAACTGGCCCCAGGCCGACCTAGTCGGCTCCCCCCAAAGCCGACTGGTGTCAGTCGGCTCGTCTTGAGACCGCTATATATTTTTGAAAAAAATTCAAAATGGGTATACAAATTTGATTTTTTTTAAAAAAATATATTATTTTAAAAAATTCCTCTTCCACTATCTAACTCTACTTTGTAGTAGTCGGTCTATCATTATATTCGATTGCTGTACTCAACTACGATTTCTTGGCCATTAACCATGCTTCAAGAGTCATGGTGCCACAAAAGGAGTGTCCTTATGATTATATTAGGTCTCTCTATGGACCCTAATTAAACTCACTTGACATATAGGACCATCGATCATCCATCGATTTGTGTTGACGATCAGGTTATTGACACTGACACGACCATTTACTTTTCCTTGCAATACCTGTTTCAGGCTTTGAGCAACTGAATTTCCATACGGCTGTAATACTACTGCTCCACAAATCGCCATTAATTCTCCGGGTTCAGCTGCTACGCCTCCGTAAGCTAAAGCTGTGTCAGTCATGGCTGCGGCCTTCATGGGTGCGTGGTGAAGCAGCATGCAGTGGCGCCATGGCCCATGGGGACGAGTTTGCGCCACCAATGGGTGACCAAGGGAGAGGCATGTGAGCCACTGAGCCGGCGTGCCGCCACTCCGAACATCGTATCGCGAGGAAGGTGATCTCAGGTTGCAGCAAGCGGCACACATAGGCGCATATCCGGCGAGAAATCGGTGACCACGGAGAGTGCCTCTGGTCGTCATTATAATTAAATAAAATAATATCAACAAACGGTCCCGTAGCTCAGTTGGTTAGAGCGTTGGTCTTATGAGCCGAAGGTCGCGGGTTCGAGCCCCGCCGGGACCACTTTTTTATGGTTTTCCTTTCATTATTTGGAATTTCAAGATCAACTAACACAAAAATATCTGATTCTTTTATGGTTTTCCTTTCATTGTTTGGAAGTTCAAGATCAACTAACTACAAAAATATATGATTTTTGTTCTGAGAATACGATCACAATGGAATGAATAAGCTGTTTTAGTGGAGAAACGGATATAAATTCCGGTCTTATTTGGTGCATCTGTTCTTATGCAAAATTCGACTCGTCCAACAAGTTAGCAGGGGATATTTTTCTCTTTCTTTTTCTTTTTTTCATGTACAAGTTGAACGCACACAACAAACTAATATCCACATGAGGTGTATTACTGCATGTTTAGATAAAATTGGAGGTCTAACCTTATGAGTTTTGACCACCAAATATACTCAGTTCTGAAAACTCCAAGGAACTATATATGTTAAGTCTAGGATTTGAATCTTAACGTGCACTACTACACAATATTAGTATCGGTTAGAAACTTTCCTGTAGTTTTGGTTTTAAAACTAATATTATCCATTCAAAACTAACAGAGTATCCATTTTTGCACTATTTTTGTTCATTTCTATACAAACTTATTAGGGGGGAACTATCCTTTTGTATCTACAACCTCATTGAAAAGGAACACGGTGAGTACTGGTATTAAAATTCAAATTTTGCAATTGTACCGTCCATGATACATCACAAAAAGGAAGTAAGCACATAGAAATAACTAAAGAGCAGGGAAGTAATACTATTCAGAACTACACGTATGACATTACAAACAAAGGATTGTCACATATCACATAATTCTCTAGCATTCCCTTTTAGCAGACGGGGATGGCAGATGACGAAGACGACGGGCGCAGAGGAGGACGAAGGAGGAGGCTACCTAGGTGCAAACGACGTCGGTGATGGGTGCAGAGGAGGACTGGTCTCGCGAGTGTAGGATGGGCAACAGGGAGGGAAACACTAGTAGCCAGCCCAGCGGCACGAAGAATTTTTGGAGGGCTACCGTTTTGTCGTCGACTATAGTTTATCGCGTTTGTACTTGGTTGGGCCATAGATTTAAAAAAATTATTATAAATTGTGAGCTATGAGCGGTAAAAAAATGAGAAATTGTTTAGTTGAAATAAATATGGATTTATGTTTCGGTAGCTCATGGGTAACTCATGATATTTGATTACATTATTAATATGCAATTTTGCATATAAATTATTATAATCATGAAATTATGTAATATATATTTTTGAATTATACTAAAATGATATATTTTACTAAAAATCCACCTTTTCAAATTTTATATGAATTGATATATTATAATAGCATGGTGGGTAATTTTTGTTTTAAGTTGAATTGAGAAGCTCTGAAAGTTGACGTCTCCATCTTTATTTTGTACTACAAAAAAACACAACTTTTGAAAAGTTGGTTGGCCGCTAGACCCGTTTGGTTTAGCTTTCAGCTTCCTGGCTAGGAAGTCGTTAAAAAGTTGAACCAAACACAGCTTAAGGTTAAACAAGTTTGATTAATTTGATGGGTGTTTGATTATTGTGACAATTATAGGAAGATTTCCTTCGATCTAATATGGCAATGGTTTAAAAAAATTATAGCAAAATTCCCTTAAGATTAGCACTTAAGTGTGGTAAGGAATTTTATAACCTCAACTTAGCAGAATGTGATAACTTTTGTTGGCAATTTGTGGCCAGCAAATAGATGTGATTGTTGCAAAATGAGTATGATGACGTTGGTGGCTTTGTTTAATCTCTCACCATAGATTAGTATTAGGGACATTTGTTGGTACTAAAATGCTTTGTATTTGATGGTGTTTTTAGCTAGTACTTGAAGTCCACGTCAATACCAATTTTTAGCTAGTACTTGAAGTCTAAGAGTGGTACCAAATATATATAACAGTTATTTATAAAATCTAAAGATTTTTAAACATAACCTAGTATGCAAAAGCTTTAAAACAATAATTATTTCTTATTGTTTGTATTTGCTGCTTCTTATAGTTAACCTTTCCGAACTATTCCTACTTAAAACTCCTTTAGAACAATTTTTCAAACTTATAATTAATTAAAATAGAAGTGGATTATGTTCTAAACATGAAAACTATAGATATCTTGAGTATCTATCATAATCAACAATATATCTTGAGATATATTTAGTACTAACATTACACGATAATAGTTGAGATTTTTTTTTTTTTGGGGGGGGGGGGGGCATGTCCAAGAGAGAAGCATCTCTTCTGGCGAATTTCATTGTGACGGGTGCCGACATTTGCTCCGGTGAGCTTTTCTGGGGGTGAGACCTCTGTGTCGCCGGTGCATGTGGGGGCTCCTCGTTCGACCTAGCAACATTACTTGTCAGGACGATGGGCCATGAGATCTTCCCAATTGGGTCTCCACATATAAGCCTGTCACAACCTTTTCGGTCGTCGATTCAAGACCTTTTCGACCATTCGTGGAAGCCCGATAATTGGGGTTGGTTGTGGTTTCTAAAGGCAGGGCCCTTGTTGGCTTCATCGCTCCACCTAGGGTTTCCAACGAGGGCAGCATAGGTGAAGCAGTGGGGGATTTCATCTCAGAAAATCTCGAAGGTTGCTCCCAGGTTAGTGGATTCATGCTCGTTCTCTATTATGGTAGTTGAGGATATTATGGACCGATTTAGGGGCAAAAGAAGAGCACCGGATAGGGGTAAGCCATGGTTTGGAGGTGGTGGTTGTGGTTCAGGAGATGGGGGGTTTTATCCTCGGGGCCGTAGGGGACATGGCGGTTGGACGGGTTCAAACATTCCAAGAGGTGATCATTTGCAGGATACACGTTCGGGTGATTTTGTTGAACAAGGTTTCCCCCGTTGTGAACATCAACTGCCTCTTTGTTTCAACTACAAACAATTTGGGCATGTGTCTTCAAATTGTCCGATGTTGGCAATCAAAAAAGGAAGATATCTCTAGAGCCATTAGCCATTGAATTGTGTGGTTTTGGTTTCCCTAGCCATGGGTTCTACTTTCTGCAAACTATGATGGGTTTACTTAAGGTTGAGAAGGGGGATTGTTCTGAAGAGAAAATTTGAACTTAGTTGAAGCATTTCTTCGAAATCGGGTGGGACTGGAAAGTTAAACAAATTGATGCAGATCAGTATTTGGTGGAATTCCCATCGGTTGAAACTAGGCGGGGTATCACAAAGTTTGAATTATTTTGCTTTCAGAAGTTAAAATTCAAGGCAAAACTAGAGGAAACTAAAAGAATTCTGGATGCTTTTACGGTGCTAAATTTGGTGTGGGTTAAAATTCTTGGTGTTCCAACTATGGCTAGAGAGGAAGAAGATATATACAAAATTGCAGTTATGGCCAGTAAACCTGTATAGGTGGATAAGAATAGTCTTGTCAACCTAGGTGCAATGAGAGTCAGAGTTGCATGCAAAGATCTTTCAAAAAATGGAGGTACTTCTGAGGGTTTCATTAATTTCGTGAGATATAATATAACATGGATCCCTGAGTTGGATTTAGTCTCTGTTTATCCTTATCATTCTGAAGGGGGGAGTGTCCAATGATGGAACGAGAAGAAACATAAATCACAAATGACTATAGAAGACAAAGTGGTTGATAAACATACTCAAGATTCGACTGATTCTGATCACAGCTGCAAAGAAGACGATAAATCAGTTGATGCTAAACACTCTAAGCATGATGATGTAGCTGGAGAGGAAGATGATATCCATGACACTGAAGGCAAAGTTGATATTCCTGAGTATAGAGAGGACATCTATGATGGGGAATATTCTAGTCTGAGTGAGGAGGGATAAGAAATCTGTGATATGATTCCTGATGGAAATTATAATGGGGATGATGGAGGAGTTGAGTTGGACAAGCTTGAGCAAGTCATATATAGCAAAAGGAAAACAAGCTATAAAAGATGTGGGAATGGGCTATAGCACGAGTGGATACTATTCCTCAAGATTTGGTTTTCAACATTGATTCACCTCCATTGGGCCTAATCAAATTCCAAGAACATGAGTTGAGGATGTTCCGAAAAAGAAGAGAGACAGGAAGAAGAAAGATCAACCAATTGCACAAAGGTTCCACACCGATATAAAAATAGATGGAGTCCCAATTCCAGTGATGGCTCAGAAGAGAGCTGGTCAGATTAATAACATGTCAGGTACATCCAAATACACCTCTTTTTGTAAATCTAGTTCTTGTTATCTTGCTTAGGCTGCTTTAGATTTTAGGGCTATATTAGGTAATTCGGACTCTGAGATTAAATCAACAATAGATACTCCTAAGCTAAGGAACTAGCACAAGCTTTAATTTGTGTAGCAAAAAAGAAAGTTGATACTAGCCAACAGGAACCTAAAAACAACTTAGTAGATAAAAATGGGTGGCTAGTATTAGTGTTTCTCTGATGTAGTTAGCCAACGAAACTAATGAAGAAGTGCTTATTATGGATGCTTCTATAATATTTGATAACCAATTAAAATTTTGATATGTAATGTGAGAGGTTTGGTGGTAGGAAAAGAATCTTAGCTAATATGTTGAATAAACACGGGTGTGATTTTGTGTGTGTGCAAGAAATCATGGAAGAAAGTTTTAAACAAAGAGAATTGTATTTCTTGTGTAATAATAGAGATTTCTATTGGCTCTCTAAACCTTCTAATGGTCATTCTGGGGGCTATTGATTGGGGTGAACTTAGAGAAAGTGGATGTTATAAGTATTGACCAAGTGAATTTTACTTGAGTGTGTGTATATCTATGAGAATTCAAAAAATGATTTGGTAGCTAGTCAATGTGTATGGCCTAGCACATGATGAAGATAGGGGAGATTTCATCCAGATTTATCAAATAAACTAATGAATCAATCTCTCCCTATGTTTTAGGGGGTGATTTTAACTTAATTGGGTATCTTGAAGAAAAATCAAAAGGGGTGCCAAATGTGAAATGGATGAGGGATTTCAATACTTTTATTACTAATGGGGAATTGAGAGAGTTGCATAAGGTTGGTTATAAATTTTCTTGGACTAATAAACAAAAGATTCCAACCATGGAAGTTTTAGATAGGATTTTGTAACGCCCCGATTTTAACAAATCGGAACTTTATTGATTTTCTATAGAAAAACAATAATAACAAGATATCCATCACGCGACAACGTATATACGGTCAATCATCTGTGGTTCGCAGAGCACATTATTACATAAGCATAAAATTCAGAAAGAAACTATGAAAATAGAACTACATGACGAACATCTTCTTCAGGATCGTTTTCTTGACTGGGTCGCTACTCCAGACCATCCTCCTCGTAGTACGCAGTCTCTGCAATGTTTGTCCAATGGGTATGAGTACAAAAGTACTCAACAAGCCACCAAGAATGCAATAATAATGCAGAGTAATAACAAGGGTATGATAATGGTTTAAAGTACGAAAACGTACATTTTTCAGTTGCAGTATTAGTGTAGTCAAATTTAATTATACAGAATAGTAAACATGAACAATGTAATATCATCTAACTCGAGGAGTACGTTTTCCCTCCTCACTCAACAGTCCTTACATGCCAAGTCATCATGCAACACTCACAAATATAAACTAACTGCGAGTAGTCACACAACCCGCCCTTAGCTGTGGGCTCGACTTTTCAAAAAGATTTAAACTCTAATCAGAGGTGTACTACTGTACTCACAAGGCACGCACTCATCCCACACACCAAAGTGCAACGAGATGACCCATACCACTGGAACTCATGTCAAAACCTCAGCATGAGATGCTCCAATCCGATAACATGCGCTCTAGGTTTCGCCGGCGCGCCCGGCCACTCCGGGCTAACGTCGCACCCCCTTTTGTGCCACGTCGGTACACGCCACCCCCAGGTGCTACTTGACCCATCTCCAAGTGGTGCCTCGAGTTGGAACACCCCATACCTTAGTTAGGACTTACCCACTAGACTTGTGGTTAGTACGGAAATGTATTGCAATAGATCCCACAGACTGATCTTTATAGTGCCCTAGGTGCTACCGACCAATGCCCTAGATTGCACCTGGAACCCACCATGCTTACACACTTAACCAAAACTCCATAACCAATAGAAATCCAAGGGTGAGAATAACGGGGATTATATAATAGAATCCAAATTTCCATGACTCATTTTAACCTATACCGATTGTGTCAATACATTGGACACTATCTAATAATACTAGTAATATAATCTTAACTATATTAAAGCGGGGACTTACTCGTCCGTCCGCACCGCGCGTAGCGCGCCTCCCTCCCCGCCTCGGCCCAATAAGCCTGCACGCCGCCTCGTCCCATTACGCGCCCGCTCCCCTCCCGCAGCCCTAGCTACCCCTAGCCCTAGCTTCTGCAGCCACCGCTTACACCGACGCTGCCACACCCGCCAGCTAAGAGAAGGAGAGCGCCGGATTCTTACCGCCGTCCTCGCCACCGCGTCGCCGCTCGCCGGAGGCCGGGAAGAAGCTGGCGACCCCTTGGGTCCCTCGGATTTTTTTGGCCGCCACGAGCTAGCTCGACGGAGCCCCGCTCACCCTCGGGTGAGCGCGGTGCTCCGGCGAGCTAGCCGGTGGCGGCCGACCGCCGGTCGCCGTCGCGGGCCGCCGCCGCACGCACGCTCCGCTCGCCGCCGCGCGCCGCTCTGCCGCTCTCGCTCTCGGGCCGAAGGGGGGAAATGTTTTAGGGTTAGGTTTTCGCCGCGCGTGAGGTTTTTATACGGGCGAAAATGGCGGCTGGCGGGATGAGTGATGTGCGGCCCAGGCCCAGGTTGCAGGCGCGCGCGCAGCTTTCCTGGCCTAGGCCCAGGTTTATGCGGCCTGCTGCCATGCGCAGTTTGGGCCGGGCCGGTTCAATGGTTTGGGTTGAATTTCGTTTTTTAATTTTCCAGAATTAAGAAATTAATTTCTGTTTTAATTATTCTCTGGAAAATAAGGAAATTGCCCAAAAATCGGATAAAATTAAGTTTAATGCGGGGATAATTTTGTAAATTTCATCACATTCAGTGGTATTATTATGAATTTTATGAGAATTTTTAGAGCATTTTCTATGTTGTTTTCCGATTTTTATAAGACCAACGTCCTATTTAAATTGGAGAATAATTTTTTAAGTTATTAAATTCAGAGTATTTTATTGATTTTTATGCTGATTAAACATGTGCTATTTCCTGTGGTATATTTCCTGTTAGGGTGAGTTTTGCAATGACAATTAATAAAGCACAGGGTCAAACAATACCACATGTTGGAATATACCTCCCGAACCCGGTGTTCTCTCATGGACAATTATATGTAGCTCTGCCACGAGCAACTTCTCGTAGCAATATCAAAATACTCGCCGCTTCGGAAACAAATAGGGGTATCAATTCAACAAGCACGCTAACGAAGAATATCGTCTAAAAGGAAGTGCTCACTGAGTAGATAAAAGAATATGTGCTCACTGTATAGTATATTGTACAATTTCATACCAGATCTGTAATTATAAATATGTAATGCCACTTTATATAGAAATGATACCTCTATGTATTGTTTTGAATAATAATATATTACTTTGTTTCTTATCATCGCAATATTACTAAATAAATGTGTTCGGTAAATATATCATGTTCTATATATATTGCCATTAAAATTATGCATCCGTTGCAAAGCACGGGCCTCTCACTAGTACTAGTAATATGGTGACAAGGAGTTTAAGCTCAATAGCATGGCTTGGGTTTGCACTTCAAGGTCGGGGATCTAAATAAATATAATGTAAGGATTTTAGTGTGACTAATGCATGTATAACCTATGAGTTTTAGCGGTAATTTAAGAAAACTAGGGTCAATATGCTCAAAAGTTAGTTTGGTGACTTGCCTCGTTCGGCAAATGGTGATGGTGGAACCTCCGGGTAGTACTCTGGCTCTTCGACAACGTCGTAGTCTTCTCGATATGAATAAAATAAACATAACATTCAATTAAACAAACCAAAATCACACTACAAGCATAAAGGTTTTGGTTGGGGTAAATTAAGGAAAATAAAGTTATTAATCTCCTGAAATTATTATTTTAACTTCTAAAATAATTTCTGGTGGAGTTATGAATTTTCTAAAAAGAGATAAAAATGTATCATAAGGTATTTTAAACTACCCATTAATAAATAATAAAAAGTTTAGAATAAACCTATTATTTTTATTGCATAAATATGAATAGAATAAAAATATAAATTTTCTAAAATTGGAATGGTCAAATTTTGAGTTAAAATGAGCAAGATATGAATTTTTGAAGTTTAAAACCAATTTCTGGAATTTATTTTAAATCCATAACAGTCGCCGGTCCACGGTGAGTCGAGTTCACTGTGAACCCACACACTGTGCACGTGCGCCAGATCGCGGATCGCCGTTGGATCGCGATCGGATGTTTGCGAGCGAAGCGGGGGTTTTAAATGAAATCAGACGCAAGAGATTAAAACGTACCGCTTCACCGAGATCTGATGGGCTAGATTAAACGGAGCGATCGGTTTAATCTCGACCGTCGAATTGCGATCATGCGGTCACGGATGAATCCAACACGGCATTGGTATTTTACCCATGTCGGTCATCTTCTCCGGTGATGGCGATGGGCTAGCGGTGACGGCGATGGTCGACGGCCAGTTCTGAAGGATAAAATAGGACTAGCACAGCACAGCGATTAAGGGGGTACCGGAGATGAGGCCTAGGGTCGATGGAGCATGGCCGACGTCGAGTGGGGGTGGCGAAGGTGTTCGGGTCCTCGTCGGCGTCGGGCTTCGGCGAGTTTCGTCGGCGAGGGAGGGGTGGACGAGGTCGAGGAGGTCACGGCGGTGACACGGGTGCGGTCGTCGAGGACGAAGTTAGGATCCGGCGATGGCGAGTGGTGGCTGATGTCCGGGCGGCGGTGCGGTGTCAAAAAGTGAAGTCTGGGCATTCTGTTCGGTTTTAGTTCAATTGCATGCGAGGGCTGAACGCAGCGTGGTGCGGGGTTTAAATAGGGATGTCGGCGGTGTAAAATTGGTAGGCGTAAACATGGAAAGCCGAGGGGGGTTCCTTATTCTGGCAAGCTCCTGCCATGCATGCGCGCAGTGATCCCGGGGTGATGACGCGTCAGCGTAAAGGGGGAAACCGTCAGTGAATCACGGGGGTCTTAATGTTGGCGTCAATTTCATGGAAGGGGGCCGGCGGCGAGGGGATTGCAGAGCTAGGGTTTTAGCCGGAGGGATTTGGGGGCGGTGGCACGAGGAAGATGAAGACTGATGAGAGGGGCCATTGTTAGTGGGCGGTCGAGGGCGCGGGCGTGGCAATGGTCGAGGGCGCGGGCGTGGCAAAGGTCGGGTCTGACGAGTGGGGTCGGGCTCGAGCGGGGAGGTTGGCGCCGATAGGTGGGACCGGGGATTCGGGCGCGCACAGCGAAGAGGGAGGGGGTCGCTGACGGGTGGGGTCCACATGTCAGTGAGGTGCGCGAGGACTGGGTGGGCTGGGCCGGCCTGTGAAGGGAGAAAGGGGGAAGAGGGGCCGTTATTGTTTAAATGCATTTCTAAATAAAAATTATTGCTGAAATTGATTTAAAATGTTTAGGTTGCCTCCAAAGGTGATAAAAATTTGTAAAAATTCTCAAAAATAGGTCTTGGCCTTATGATCATATAGAAATTTTCTCAGGCTCTGGATTGGATTGCTTCCCTAGGTTTTTGTTTATTTAGGCATTTTCAACTTTATAGAAAATCAAAAATAATTCCTTGTTCAGAAAAATATAATTAAATTGCACTTTTAGCTTTTTGGAAATTTGGGGTGTTACAAACCTATCCCCTTATAGAGAATCTCATCCTCGAGATTCGAAAAGCTCCTCAAATAGCTCAGGGTATTGGGTATTTAGCTCCTCTTTTTCCCAAGTGGCTTCTTCAACGGGGTGATTATCCCATTGAACCTTGCAGAAGCGGACCACTCGGCTCCTGGTCACTCTTTCCTTGATCTCCAGAATACAGACGGGTTTCTCGATGTAGGTTAGGTCTTCTTGGACATTGAGCTACTGGAGGTCGGCCTATTCGGTGGGTACACGGAGGCATTTCTTCAGTCGATCGATGATCACCCAGATAGAGTCATGATTGGCTTGGGTCCTTGGCAGTCCTGTGATGAAGTCCATCCCTACCTCCCACTTCCACTCGGGGACCTTGAGGGGTTGTAACAGTCCGGCAGGCCTCTGGTGCTCTGCCTTGACTCATCGGCATGTGTCGCACTTGGCCACATACTCAGCTATTTCCCTCTTCATGCTGACCCACTAGTACTTCTCTTTCAGGTCTTGGTACATCTTTGTACTCTCGGGATGTATGGAGTATAATGTCTCATGGGCTTCTTGGAGGATGGGGTATTTTAGCTCGGGCTTATCGGGCACGCATATCCGGTTTCTGAACTAGACGGTACCATTCTCATCTTCGGAGAACCCTGGGGCTTTACCCCTCCTCATATTCTTTTGGATCTCTAGGATATCAAGGTCTTCCTTTTGGGTCTCACGGATCTGGTCCATTAAGACAGGTCTGGCTTCTAGGGCAGCGAGGTATGCCTTGGTGGTGATCCCTTAATTCAACCTTTCCATCTCCTTGTATAACAACAGGGCCTGATCTTGTACCATGATGGAATTACAGTACCCCTTCCGGCTTAGGGAATCTGCCACTATGTTTGCCTTGCCCGGATGATAGTGGATGCCTAAATCATAATCCTTGATCAACTCCAACCACCTTCTCTGCCTGAGGTTCAGGTCCGGTTGGGTGAATATGTACTTAGGGTGCGTTTGGTTCGGCTGTCAGCTGTGAAAAAGCTGCTGTGAGCTGTTAGCTGTGAAAAAGCTGCTGTGAGCTGTCAGCTGTGAAAAAGCTGAAAGTCGTTTGGTTCAAGCTGCTGTGAAAAAGCTGATGTGAGCTGACAGATGTATAAATTGTCTGTAATGCTCATAAGACTTTAATATGATGTTTATATGCAAATGATCGTAATGACGTGAACTTTGCATCGGGGACATATTTCGAACGAAATTATATAGTATATATATATATAAATAAGTATATTGTTCATCTCAAAAGGCTTGCCAGCTAGATTACTATTCTATGTCGCCCTCGCATTAGCTAGTGAGGTAGCTATCCTATCACGAATGGTGTTCATGGTAACCTCATTCCCTCCCTCTACCTCGTCAACGTCTGCAGTTACATCCTCAATATTTGATGCTCCAGGCATATACTCGTCATCTGCATCACACCTCTCAAACTCCTTATCATGCAACTGGCTGTCACGAATGAAATTATGCAATACAAAACAAGCCATAATGATTTGTGCCTGTCGTCGAGCTGAGAAACTAGGCATGGCTTTCAATATGCGCCATTTTTGCTTAAGGACCCCAAATGCTCGCTCAATTACATTACGAAGGGAGGAGTGCAAAAAGTTGAATATCTCATGCTTCCCTTGTGGTGGACGCCCACGACGACGATGAAATTCTGGTATATGGTAGGTAGTCCCCTTAAAAGGTGCAAGGTATCCAATTCGATTTGGATAACCAGAGTCCACAAGGTAGTATTTATCTGATAAAAACAAGAACAAGTTAGCATTGTAAAGTAAATATAACTAGAAAAAAGTTAGTATTTACCTTTAGGAGGGACAGGAAATGAAGGAAAATTTGCCAATGCATGGTTAAGGATCCGTGTGTCATGCGCCGAACCCAGCCATCCGGGAACCACAAATGTGAACCTCATGTCAAAATCACATATGGCAAGTACATTTTGCGATGTATATCCATGACGACAAGTGTAATTAATCACCTCATCAGTCGGCACTGTAACCTCAACATGTGATCCATCTATTGCACCAATAGCACCTTTGAAATGAGGCCAGAAACGGTCTTCTTTCAACTTATCATGTTCATTGCTAAATGTTGGATCTCTTGGTTTGATGTTGTCTTTTCCTAATTTAAGCAAACACTTCAATACTTCCTTGAACTTCATGTGAATTGTCCATGTTGACCGTTCAAAACGGTTTTCAGCTTGGGAAAATGATTGAGGCCCCCCAACAATCCATAATAACATTGCCAATGACTCAATCGATGTAACATTCCTAGAGGAAGTCAAACCATATGAAGAGACCAATAAATCATGAAGTGCCATAAAAATATCTGGACTCATTCGAAACATCTTATAAAAATATCTTGGATGCTTGAAACACCTCATGACCCATTCATAACCTGATTCCGGTCCTTCTCTATAGCCACCTTTATGAAAATAACGCTTATTGTAGATATGACCCAGATTTCCAAGAAGGGCAGCATGTTGTGACAATTCATTTAATAAAAGAAGTGATTGCTGCCCTTTTTTTGCCAACTCTTCCATACTTGCATCCATCTACATAAACAACAAATAGAATGGTTCCAACAGAAACAATGAGTCATAGATAAATAAACAAAATGGTTCAAGAACAACATAAAGAAATGATGGTTCCAACACAAGGGAACAACATAAAAAAGATGATGGTTCCAACACAGGGGAACAACATAAAAAAGATAATGGTTCCAACACAAGGGAACAACATAAAAAAGATGATCTATGTGGCCTTCTTCATCTCATGCTCTCTCTCAATGAAATCAAGTCTTCCTTCATTTGTTTCAAGAACACCAAGTATCTCCCTAAATTCAGACTTCATGATCAATAAGGAGGCAGTGTGCATCAAAGCAGTTTTTTCTTGAATCCCACAGTCCTTAACCATCTTCATGGCTTGTGCAATGGTTGGGACAACATTGGCTTGTGGAGGAGCTGATGACGCTTCAACACTTGAGGTGATTTTTTCAGTTGCACTTTCAATCTTCATACATGTGTTCTTGTACATCCGAAAAAATGGACTTTTCTCTTCCTCCTTTTCAGTCGAAGTAGACAATTTTTTGCGCTTCTTTGCTACTGGTTTGGGTTTATCATTGTTTGTCATCTCCATTACATCCTCATGACTTGATTCACTAGAGGAAATATCTCCCGGACAAATTGCGGAAGCTCCGGTAACATGCACCTTATCAAACAATAGATGCAAATCATCAAGGTGTTTCGGGCCACGCTTTCGAAACTTGACATGGACACACTTGATATTTCTCTCAGGATTGTTGCAACGCTGTAAAATAAAGGGGCAAGTCAAGGGAAACTATATAAAGATGAGGATATAATAGACCAAGAAAATATAACTACACTTGACTCACCGCAAGATGTTCATCCCACCATGTGTTAGAGCAATCAACAGTTTGATTTGCATCATCCCAACCAAGTCCAGTGGCGGCATTTTTCAATTCCATGAACACTGTGTAATCTTTTTTCATGTTGTCTAATTTATTCTTCAACTGCGATTTCACTAGCTTCAATCCAGATCTTGCAAAAAACTTTTCCTCAAGGTTATTCCAACCCGTTCTAGTAAAACAACCAAAAGGCCTATTTCCAATACTGATTTCCTCCTTACAAATGTCAATGAAGTGCTTCAGATTTGCATTATCCCACACCGCCTTTTCACCCATACTACTTGCATACATATATATCAAACATATATAGCAATCATATACCAATATAGCTGCATTCATTAATAAATCATACACAATGCTCATAAGCAAATAACTATACACATACATGAAGACCAAACCTCATGAATATGACAGTGGTTGAACTAGCCGAAGAGATCATGAATATGACAGTGGATGTGTGTGTGTGTTTTTAATGAAATTCAGCCCAAATTCAGTGAAATGCATTCTGTTTACTTTCTGATAAACCTGTCCCAGGAACCTAGCACGTATTCTAGTTGCAGGGCGTCAACTTCAGCTTGCCACTTGACACAACACATTGGAGAAATAACTATACACATACAACATACCTGGTTGTGAAGGGAAGCAAACTGGCTAGAAGGGGAGCTCGCGTCCAGGGGGAGGGCCGGAGGGGCGCACGGTGGCCGGCGGGGAGGAGGCGCGGCGGATCCCGGCGGCGTGGGTCGCGGAGGAGGCCGGCGGCGTGGGTCGCGGAGGGGGCGCGGCGGATCTCGGCCGGGAGAATGTTTGGCGGATCCCGGCGTGGAGGGGAGCAGCAGATCCCGGCGTCGAGGGGCGCGGTGGAGGCCGCCGGCGTCGGTCGCGGCAGAGGCCACTGGCGTCGGTCACGGCGGAGGCCGTCGGCAGGTGGAGCGCGGAAGTCTCTCCTGCTTCCCCCGTCGATCGACCACGAGAGCTCTTTCTCTCGCCGGCGCGCGCGCGACACCGAGATACGAGGCACAGAGAGAGACGAGAGGAGATCGGAGATGAGGAAGTTGGCCTCCTCCTCCTCCCCTGCGACGCTTCCGTCGCTGGATATGGCGGCGGCGGTGGCAGCTGGTGGGCTCGCGATGGCGTTGCGGGGGTGGTGGGAGGAGGTGAACGAGTCGCCGGCGTGGCAGGACGACACCTTCTTCTCCCTTTCCGTCGGGCTCTGTTTGGGGTGAGAAAAATGAACCAAGGAGGAAGAAAGCTGAAAAAAGTAGGTCATGTGCTGCTGTGAAAGGCTGACGGTATTGAATGTGAAAAAGCAGGCAGCTTTTGGAAACACCGGTGGGCCCACGGTCTGTTTGGTTTGGCTTCAGCGTTTACAACGCTAACGCTGGCTCCAAACGTCCAACCAAACGCAGCCTTAAGGCTCTTATGGTCGGTGAATACCTCACACCGGTTACCCACAAGATAGTGCCTCCATATCTTCAAGGCGTGAACCACGGCTGCCAACTCTAGGTCATGAGTCGGGTAGTTTAGCTCATGCGGCCTCAGCTGATGGGAGGCATAAGATATCACCTTCCCATCTTTCATCAAAACACACCCCAACCCTTGGCGAGAGGCATCACAGTAGACGTGGAAGTCCTTTCATATGTCGGGGAGGGTTAGAATCAGGGCTGACACGAGCTTCTTCTTGAGGGTTTGAAAGCATTCCTCACAGTCTGGGGTCCATTCAAACTTTACCTCTTTCTAAAGCAATCGGGTCATGGGCTTGGCTATCTTGGAAATGTTCTCGATGAACCTGCGGTAATACCCGTCCAATCCCAGAAAACTCCGGATCTCGGTCACATTTGTCGGTTGTAACCAATTGGTCACTACTTCCACGGTGGTAGGGTCCACTGCTATTCCTCCGGCGGATATGACATGGCCGAGAAACTTCACCTCGGACGACCAGAACTCGCACTTACTGTACTTGGCATACAACCGTTGTTCCCCCAACTTTCCTAGGGTCAGACAGAGGTGGGCTTCATGTTCTTCCTTGGTCTTAGAATAGACGAGGATATCATCGATGAACACCACAATGAACTTATCCAAGAACTCCATGAATACATTGTTCATCATGTTCATGAAGAAGGCGGGGGCATTCGTGAGTCCGAACGACATCACAGTATACTCATATAATCCATAGCGGGACGTGAAGGCAATCTTGGGGATGTCCTCTTCCCTGATTCTCATCTTATGGTAGCCCGACCTAAGGTCGATCTTGGAGAATACCGAGGATCCCTTCAACTGATCAAATAGGTCATCGATCCGAGGCAGCGGGTACTTGTTCTTGATGGTCACATCGTTCAATGCTCTATAATCCAATCACATTCTCTTGGTCTTGTCTTTATTCATGGCGAAGATGACCGGTGCACCCCAAGGTGAGGTACTCGGTCGGATGTATCCTTTCTGTTCAAGCTCCTCAATATTGCTCTTTACCGCGGCTAGCTCGTTTTCGGCTATTCAATACAGGCGATTGGAAATAGGGGTGGTTCTGGGGACAAGTTCGATTCTGAATTCTATGTCCTTCTTGGGTGGCATCCCTAGCAGGTCCTCGGGGAAGACGTTAAGGTATTCTTGGACCACAGGCACTCCTTCTAAGGCCATCAAGTGAAGCGATACTCCTTTAGGGCCACAGGTAGTCATTTTAAAAGTGACGACGTCTCCTCCGGAACTAGTCACGGTGACGGACTTACTAGCGCAGTCTATCACTCCCTTATGCTTCATCAACCAATCCATCCCTAGGATGAGGTCAAGTCCCGTGCACTCTATAAGGACTGGATCGGCCCAAAACAACACCCCTTGAATTTCTATCCTTACCCTTGGGCTGAACAGATTAGCTAGGGTCTTCTTGCCGGGGTGGCGATCATCATGGGGACAGGCAGAGGGAGTACTTCCAAGTTATTTATTTTCACAAAATCTTCTGATATGAAAGAATGTGTTGCCCTAGAGTCAAATAGTACTATTGTGGGTACGCAATTTGTTGTGAACATACCGAGAACGACTTTGGGGGCCTCCTGAGCTTCTTTGGCATTGATGTGGTTGACGCGGGCACGAGCCGCCTGGTTGGGTGAAGTGCTTTGGGGTTGCTTGGGATGAGGACATTGGTGGGAGTAGTGCCCTTCCTTCTAATAGTTGAAGCAGACGATCGGCTTGCCGTTTCGGTCCCTCAGCATCGGGGTTTTGGCGGCAGGTGCTGGTGGGGCAGCTAGAGATGGTGGAGCGGGGCGAGGATTCCCGGTACTTGAGCCACTGGCAGGGTGCGGTGGCCTGTAGACGGGTCAAGGATGGTAGGCGGGTGCTTGAGGTGGAGGGATGAAGCAGGACCTCTAGATGTTCCCTTGGTGATGCTTGAAGGCAAACATCTTTCTCTTCTTGAGATCCAGCTTGGTTTGTTCGGTCTCTTGAAGAATGGCCTTGTTCACCAACCGTTGGAAGTCGGCGTAATCGGCAGCGACGAGCTATATGGAGAGCTTATCCTTCAGTCCTCTGAGGAACTTGGCCTAGCGGGCGGCGTCTGTCTGAACTTCTTCTGGTGCATAGCAGGCCAGAGGGTTGAACTCATGGAGGTACTCCATAACTATCTGGTTCCCTTGCTGCAGGTCCCGGAATTCCTGCTGCTTGATGGCAATGACTCCTGTGGGGACATGAGCAGCGCGGAAGGCAATGGTGAACTCTGCCCAGGATACTTCGTGATCCTCGGGCTGAGATTCACGGTAGTTATCCCACCATTCCACGGCGGGTCCCTAGAGTTGGTGAGTGGCGAACGCCACTTGCTCTCGGTCCGAGCACGGGAGGAGGTCCAGCTTCTTCCCAATCATCCTGAGCCAATCACCGGCCTCCATGGGGTTCGTCGTGCTCAATAAGATGGGGGGTCTCACGCGCAAGAACTTACAGAGTTGTGGCGCGGGAGCGGGGGCTTGGTGATGAGGAGTTGTCTCCACATTCTGCTGCTACAGACGGTCCAACTGAGTCTGCTGGTGTTGCATCTGCATCAAGAGGGCGGTGATCAACTGGTTCTGATTCGTCATCATTTCTACCAACGTGGGGTGGTTGGCAGATGGCATCCTAGATTGGCGCTGGCCCGTTGCACCCCAGTTGGGCACAACACTCCCGGGCAGACCGTTGGCTGCTCCCTCCTCGTTGTTGGAACTAGTGTTCTAGTTGTCAGCCATTTTCTAAGGGCAATAATATTTTCAAGCATAAGAGTAAGACTTAGAAAGTTTTTCCCCAAAATATTTCATGAAAGATCTCATAAAAGTGTGGTACTAAATGGTTCATTACATTAGAGCTCTTATTTTTAGGCAATCCACAACGAAAATTGTTGTAGATGGTACCACAAACATGAAACAATCAACGAGGAATATCGTCTAAGGTAATCTGCTCGTTGCCCGAGACAGTCTCAGTGCTTTCGGAACCACGAGTATCCTAGGGGACGGTGGGCTCGATGAAGTTCTCGATGATGGAGTCGGAGACGATGGCGGGGCACGGAGCAGCGGCGCTAGAACTAGACGGTTCGGCGGGTGCTAGTGGCGGCGTGATCCTCTTGGGGCGAGGGGCTGGCTCTCGAATGAGCTTCTTCCTCTTGAGGACGAGGGGAAGCATCTCCGCGATGTCCTTCTACAGCTGGATGATCTAGCGCTGCAGCTCGCCGTTCTGCTGGATCAAGCTCTTCATCTCGTGACAAAGGAACTCGACCTCCTCGTGGTGCTCCTCGGCATTGAGCATGGCCTCGGTGTGGAGATCATCCATATTAGGCAATAGGAGATTGTATCTTGCATATTTAGGCAGGGCAGTCAATTAGGATCAGACCTGCCATGTTTAGAGATTGTGATCTTGCATATTTGGGCAGGGCAGTCAATTAGGATCAAACCTACCATGTTTAGAGATTGTGATTTATTTCCTATCCATGTAATTACTGCCATATATAGCAGCAGCAGCTGCCCTATAAATATAGGCCCCCTCTCCATTGAGAGCATGGCCAATTGCCTCAACCTCACCTTTCTACATGGTATCAGAGCGATCTGATCTTGGCCCTCCCTCTCCTTCCCCAACCTAGCTGCGCCGCCCAACAGCCGCGCCAGCATGTCCTCAGAGTCCTCCACCACCTCCGCCATGGCTGACGCCATCAACCCAGCCGTTTGCCCATATGCTCTCGTAAACGTGAAGACCCACATTCCCATGACCCTCGAGCTGCGACCCTCTAACTACACCAAGTGGTCGACAGCCTTCCACGCCATGTGTGGCAAATTCGGGCTGCTCCAGCACCTTGCCATCGTCTCCCCTACGCCCACCAATGACGCATGGGTGCAGGCTGACTTTTGCATCCGCAGTTGGATCTTTGGCACCGTCTCCGACTCCGTCCTCAACCTAGCTATGACTGGTGCCCAACAGACCGCCAGCCAGCTCTGGACGGCAATCGCCGCCCTGTACCAAGCCAACAAGGCACCCCGCGCCGTCTTCCTAAGTCACGAGTTCCACTCGATGACCCAGGGCGACTCCTCCATCGACGAGTACTGTGTGCGCATGAAGGAGGCTGCCGACAGTCTTCGCGACGTCGACCAAACCATCACCGAGCCTGACCTCGTCCCCAACAGCTGCAGCTCCATCTCCGCCGCTCACGCGCACCAGGACCGGCGCCCTCCCACGTGTGAGCTACGAGGGGCTCGCCGCCACCTCCTCGCCCTCACCATCGCCTCTACCGACGAACTACCGCAGCGCTCTGGCCGATGCCAACTGGCGGGCTGCGATGATGGATGAGTACCAGGCCCTCGTCGACAACAACACCTGGCGTCTTGTTCCGTGCCCTCCTGGCGCGAATGTTGTGACAGGCAAGTGGATTTTCCGGCACAAATTCCATGCCGATGGGTCCCTCGCTCGTCACAAGGCCCGCTGGGTGGTCCGCGGATTTTCTCAACGAGAAGGCATTGACTACGACGAGACCTTTAGTCCGGTGGTCAAACAGGCCACCATTCGGACCGTTCTCAGCATTGCCGTCTCCCGTGCCTGGCCGATCCATCAGCTGGACGTGAAGAATGCCTTTCTTCACGGCCACCTCAACGAGACAGTCTACTGCCAGCAGCCACCGGGTTTCGTTGACCCCGCCGCTGCAGATCACGTCTGTCTCCTGCAAAAGTCCCTGTACGGACTGAAGCAGGCCCCGAGAGCTTGGTACCAGCGGTTCGCGACCTTCCTTCAACAGCTCGGCTTCGTCGCCTCCACCTCTGACACATCCCTCTTGTTTTCACCGAGGGGACGAGTCTCGCCTACTTGCTGCTCTACGTCGATGACATCATCCTCACCGCCTCGACTCCAACTCTTCTGCAACAACTCATGGCCCGACTCCAGTCTGAGTTCGCCATGACCGACTTGGGT
This sequence comes from Zizania palustris, assembly GCA_019279435.1. NCBI lineage: Eukaryota > Viridiplantae > Streptophyta > Magnoliopsida > Poales > Poaceae > Zizania > Zizania palustris. The sequence continues at coordinate 2,452 of JAAALK010000507.1, read as the reverse complement.
GCTCTCCACCACTTCCTCGGTGTCGCCGTCACCCGCACCTCCGACGGCTTGTTCCTGTCGCAGCGACAGTACGCCATTGATCTCCTCCAACGGGCAGGCATGGCTGAGTGTCATCCTACGGCAACCCCTGTTGACACTCAGGCCAAACTCTCCGCCCATGAAGGCAACAAACTGTCAGACAAGGACAGCTCAGAATACAGGAGCATAGCAGGGGCTCTTCAGTACCTGACTTTGACACGTCCTGATCTGGCTTATGCAGTTCAACAGGTGTGTCTCTTTATGCACGGCCCACGGGAGCCTCATCGCGCGCTGATCAAGCGAATCCTGCGCTATGTGAAGGGAACACTCTCCTCAGGTCTTCACATTGGGCGCGGCTCCATCCAGACGCTGACTGCCTACTCCGATGCCGACTGGGCCGGCTGCCCAGATTCTCGACGCTCCACCTCCGGCTACCGCGTCTACCTCGGCGATAATCTGGTCTCGTGGTCCTCCAAGCGCCAGACCACGGTGTCCCGCTCTAGTGCTGAGGCCGAGTACCGCGCTGTGGCCCACGTTGTGGCTGAGTGCTGTTGGCTTCGCCAGCTACTTCAGGAGCTCCACCTCCAGCTGCCATCTGCCACTGTTGTCTTCTGCGACAACGTCAGCGCCGTATACATGACGACCAATCCGGTCCACCACAAGCGCACGAAGCACATCGAGATCGACATTCACTTTGTGCGCGACAAGGTGGCCCTTGGCGAGGTTCGGGTGCTTCATGTTCCTTCGTCTCATCAGTTTGCTGACATCATGACGAAGGGCCTCCCAACGCCACTATTTACAGAATTCAAAACCAGCCTGTGCGTCCGCAAGCCTCCTGCTTCGGCTGTGGGCGGGTATTAGGCAATAGGAGATTGTATCTTGCATATTTAGGCAGGGCAGTCAATTAGGATCAGACCTGCCATGTTTAGAGATTGTGATCTTGCATATTTGGGCAGGGTAGTCAATTAGGATCAAACCTGCCATGTTTAGAGATTGTGATTTATTTCCTATCCATGTAATTACTGCCATATATAGCAGCAGCAGCTGCCCTATAAATATAGGCCCCCTCTCCATTGAGAGCATGTCCAATTGCCTCAACCTCACCTTTCTACAATCCATGGCCTGGAGGAGACGGGTGTGCCGGTCCATGACCGGATCGCGGTCGGAGAGGAAACCAACGTAGATGCTACGATGGGCCCCGGGGGTACGCATTGGCACCAGTCGAAACAATGAGTCCCAAAGAAGATCATCGTATATCATCCTCAACTCCATGAGGGCCTAGAGGGCGGCGCACTGGCACACGACGTCAAAGGTCGGACCTCCGAGTGCTGCCATGAAGAAGGGCAGGCGGTCGTCGGACGCGTGGATCATGACGGAAACGTCACAAGGACCCGCGAACTCCTCCATGTATACTCCATGGAACTCTGGCTCGAAGGTGAACCCAAGGAAGGTCACCATCATCCGGAGCTCCCGGATGAATCCCTCGCAGTGCCGACAAAAGTTGTGGACATGGTGGATAGGCATCTACAAGTAAAACAAGTTCAAAAGAGTAAGGGAGAAGAACAAAATTATGAAGTAGATTTTTACAAAAATAGATTTTAGCAAAACTAAGTGTTAGGTTGGTCCGTTTGGCTTCCTACATTCAAGTCGGATCTGATACCATCTTGTAACGCCCTGATTTTACCAAATCGAAACTTTATTGAATTTCCATAGAAAAACAATAATAACAAGATGTTCATCATGCGACAACGTACATACGGTCAATCATCCGTGGTTCGCAGACCACATTATTACATAAGCATAAAATTCAGAAAGAAACTATGAAAATAGAACTACATGATGAACATCTTCTTCAGGATCGTTTTCTTGACTGGGTCGCTACTCCATACCATCCTCCTCGTAGTACGCAGTCTCTAAAGTATTTGTCCAACGGGTATGAGTACAAATTACTCAACAAGCCACCGAGAATGTAATAATAATGCAGGGTAATAACAAGGGTATGATAATGGTTTAAAGTGCGAAAAAGTGCGTTTTCCAGTTGCAGTATTAGTGTAGTCAAATTTAATTATACAGAATAATAAACATGAACAATGTAATATCATCTAACTCGAGGAGTATGTTTGCCTCCTTGCTCAACAGTCCTTACATGCCAAGTCATCATGCAACACTCACAAATATAAACTAACTGCGAGTAGTCATGCAACCTGCCCTTGACCATGGGCTCGGCTTTTTAAAAGATTTAAACTCTGATCAGAGGTGTACTACTGTACCTACAAGGCACGCACTCATCCCACACACCAAAGTGTAACGAGATGACCCATACCACGAGAACTCGTGCTAAAACCTCAACATGAGATGCTCTAATCCGATAACACCGGGTCTAGGTTTTGTCAGTGCGCCCGACCACTCTGGGCTAACGTTGCACCCCCTTTTG
>JAAALK010000508.1:0-81831 GCA_019279435.1 Zizania palustris | reverse complement strand
CAAAAGGCTGACAAGCCACTCATATAATCCAAACTTTGTTTTAAAGCAGTTTTCCATTCATCACCTAGTTTCATGCGAATTTGGTGGTAGCAACTATGGAGATCGATCTTAGTAAAGATAATGGCACCACTAAGCTCATAAAGCATGTCATCCAATCTAGGAATAGGGTGTAGATATCGAATGGTGATATTATTAATAGCACGACAATCAACACACATGCGCCAACTACCATCTTTCTTAGGCACCAAAAGAACGGGTACTGCACAAGAACTAAGGCTTTCATGGACGTACCCACGATAAAGAAGGTCCTGTACTTGGCGCTGAATTTCTTTTGTCTCCTCCAGATTGGTACGGTACGCTGCACAATTAGGAAGAGATGCTCCCGGGATCAAATCAATTTGGTGCTTGATGCCGCGTATCGGTGGCAGCCTGGGTGGTATCTCAGCAGGAAAAACATCGTTAAACTCCTGCAAAAGGTCAATGACTGCAACAGGAATAGAGCTAGGAATGTTCGCAAGTGAAAACAGCACGTTCGTGCAAATCAAGCCATATATCATGAGAGTATCATCACAAATTTCAGCAAGGTCAGTTTTAGTTGCAAGCATGACACGTCCTTTCAGATTAATAACTTGTGATGAAGAAGGAGAAGCAACTTTATCTTTCTGTTGCCTCAAAAGCGTCTTAGCTACTTGCTGATTTTCAGAAGGTTGTTTGCTCGTTTGTGCGTCCTTAGCATGTTTTTCTTGTTCAAATTTCACAATTTCAGTAGGAGTCATAGGAAGCAAAGTAACTTTCTTTCCTTTATACATAAATGTGTACTTATTGCTCCTACCATGGTGTGTAGCATCAGTATCATACTCCCAAGGTCTACCAAGTAATAGAGAACATGCTTGCATTGGTACTACATTAAAATCAGCAACTCCGAAGTATGTACCAATGGAAAATCTGATGTGAGCAGTTTGTGTTACCTTGATCTTACCGCTATTGTTGAACCATTGCACGTGGTAAGGGTGTGGATGCGCACGTGTGGGAAGTTGAAGCTTCGTTACCATGTCGTGGCTCACCAAATTGTTGCAACTACCACTGTCGATGACGACACGTACACGACGGTCATTGGCGATGAAGAAGGTCTGAAACAAATTGTTCTGTTGTGCTCGGTCGTCCTGCTCCATGTGAGTGCTCAAAACACGTTGTACAACAAGTGCTTCATGGTCGGTAGAGGCATCCTATGCAAAAACAGCGTCATCGTCGGAAGCATCGTAATCTCCTGCAATGTTAGCAGCAAATGCATATTCATCTTCAACATCACTAGTGTTGGGGGAAAATATCTCATCTTCGGGGTTATTGCCGAAGCAGCATAAAGGCAGACAGCGAGTTCGAAGGTTCCCAGAAGATCATCTTCGAATATAACCGGAACCAAGTTCGAAGTACGAAGATAGGCATTGGTTCGGAGTACATCTTCGAACTAAGGCCCTTCAAGATCTTTTCTGCCAGCTAAGATGGAAGACTTATCTTCTTTCTCATTAGATTAGTCTTTTACCATTTTAGCCCTATTAAGGGAACCGAATAGTTTCCACTATGTCGGTTGTAATAGAGGGGTAAATAGGTCTTTTCCTTAATGTTTGAGCCTATAAATACCCCCCATTTCACCCTGTAATAGGGACCGAATACAAGTTATTCAATACACACTTTCGAACTATTCTAAGTTATTATCCTTTCGGAGGCTTAGAACAGTTTGCTTCCCAAACACTTCGTTTGTTAGTTTCTTTTCTACAAAAACCTGTTAGCGTAATCTTTTACGCCAACAGTTGGCGCCGTCCATGGGGAACCTAGTCCGAAAAACCTCGTTCTCTACCAACTTCTTACATCATGCCTCCTAAGCGGAGCGCACCTCGCAATCCCACTCGGAGGTCCTCTTGGATCTCCGGAGAGATACCCTTCGACACAGTTGAAGTCGGAGGGTCTTCGGCTTTCCCTCCGCAAACTCCGGAAGGGGCTTCTATCCCTCGAGCATACGAAGCCTCTCCGCCAACCCCTTCCATACTCCGACAGCCCGGAGTCCCTTCTCCACCCTCCATCCCGATTCGAACTGATCCTACCAGTTCTCAAGACCCGGAAGGTCCTTCCGGAGCAGATGAAGATAACCTTGACGATATGGCCACTCAAATGGCCAACCTTCAAGCTGAGGTAGCAAGGTGGCGACAAGAAGCTGCGAACAGGCTTCACTCTCAAGCCATCCCAACTATCCCAGAAGTGCCCGAAGACGACGATCTTGATTATCCCGAAGCCTCGGAGAACGCCTCTTACGACAATGAATCTCCGTTGCATCCTGAGCTGCAGAAGGTTCGCTTTGATCCAAAGTTTAAAACTTCGAAGCTCTGTAAGTATGCCGGAGATGAAGATCCCAGAGAGTTCGTTCGTTCTTATGCCCTAGCGATTGAGGCTAGCGGCGGAGTTAGAGACACTATGGCGAAGTGCTTCCCGTTAGTTCTTCAAGGAGTGGCATTGAGATGGTTCTGGTCTTCGAAGCCAGGATCAATCAATTCATGGTCGCAGTTGAAGAGGAAGTTTATAAGTAACTTTCAGGGCACCTTCGTGCCTCCTATGTCAACAGGAAGCCTTTTCCAGGTGAAACAGCTCCCCGGAGAAACATTGAGGCATTACTTTAAGCGCTTCGCTCATACGAAGTCGCAAATTCGGGGGCTGTCCACATCTTCAGTGGTTGATGCGGCTCGGGAAGGCGTCAGTCATCAAGGCCTTCTGGATAAACTGCATCGGAAGAGCATCTCCTCAGTCTCTCAGTTGATGTCATACTTCGAGGAGTATGCGAGGTCAGAAGAGGGTTGGCTTCGGAGGACTGCTGCTACTTCGTCCATATTGCAAGAAGTCAAAGCAGAAGTGAAAACTTCGGCACAGCCGCAGGAACCAGTCTTCGAAGTGCAACATGATCGGAGAAGAGGGCAAAATCACCCTCGCTCTGAAGTCTTGAATATTGCACCCCCACAGAAGTTTGCACCAAGAGCTCCACAGTCTACGGGAAACAAGGCCAGCGACTGGAGGCCACCAGGGAAAACGGCTGGCAAGGGCCAGACCCTTTTCTGCTGCATTCATGGAGAAAATCGAAGCCATGCAACTGACACTTGCAAGGCTATCCTTACCCTAAGGGGAGAGTACATGGAGAGAACTTCAGGTCGAGGCAGTACCGACCGAAGTCCAGCAGCAGCGCGCCCAGAGCCGGTCCAGGCTGTGGCGCGGATAGAAAATTTTGATGCTGCAAGGCACCCTCCGGTGGCCAATGTTATGCCACCTCCGAAGCAAGAGGAAGGGCAAGATAGAGGAAAAAGAGTAGTTCTCCCTATCTCCGGAGGAGGTACCCTCGGAAGCATGTCCAAGAGACAGCGAAGAGAGTACGTTCGGGAAGTAGGTCATATTGGGACTTCGTCATCTGCTGCTGCAATGCCGGAGTGGTCTCACGTTCCGATATCTTTCTCTGCGGAGGATGCAGCTGGTATTAAGTTACCGCACGCAGATCCATTGGTTATCAATGCTGATATTGCAGGGACTGAAGTCTGAAGGGTGCTAATTGACGGAGGTAGTTCGGCAGATATCATTTTTGTGCAAGCCTTCGAGCAGTTATGCATTTCCAGGAAGCATCTCCTTCCAGCGGCTCGTCCTCTGCAAGGCTTCGCAGGACCTCCGCTTGATGCACTTGGCCAGACAGGCCTAGAAGTTACCTTCGGAGAAGGTTTATTAGCCCGGACTGAAGAAGTTATCTTTGATGTGATAGATGCCCCATATGCTTATAATGCCATCTTCGGACGGGGCATGTTGAACCAGTTCGAAGCTGTGGCGCATCACAATTACTTGTGCATGAAGATGCCAACACAAGCAGGGGTCCTTACAGTCTTCGGAGATCAAGCCATTGCTCGGAGGGCGGAATATGGTCACGGTCCCCCTCTTGATCCGAGGCAAGTAAACAGTGTGCAGGATAATGAAGAAATTTTTTCAGCCTCCTCCGAAGCTTCGAAGAAGTCTTTTCCGAGACCAAGTCCCGAAGGAGAGATTGCAACGAAGGTCATTGTTAAAGATGGTAAAGAGTACACTTTTCAATTTGGTAAGGATTTACCTCCTGAAGTTGCAACCTCCTTGGAAAAGGTAGTGGAAGAAAATTTGGATGTCTTCGCTTGGTCTGACGAAGATATCACCGGAGTCGATCGGGATATCATTGAACACAGTTTACTTGTAAACTCGAAGGCCCGGCCTGTTCGACAAGGACTCCGGAAGATGTCCGCAGAGAGAGCTGCTCTAGCTAAGGACGAAGTTAAAAAACTGTTGAAGGCTGGGATTATCAGAGAAGTGGCTCACACAGAATGGTTAGCCAACCCAGTCTTCGTCAGGAAGAAGTCTTCCGGTTCGGAGTTATTAAGCTTCCTTGACGCGTATTCTGGTTATCATCAAATATGGTTGAAGCGCGAAGATGAAATCAAGACAAGCTTTGTAACTCCTTCGGGAGTCTTCTGCTATGTAAGAATGCCCTTCGGCCTAAGAAATGCCGGGGCTACTTTTTCAAGATTAGTTGCTAAGGCTCTAGGTCATCAACTAGGTCGCAATGTGGAGGCCTATATGGATGATATTGTAATAAAGAGTGCTTTAAAGCACCAACATAGCCTAGACTTAGCAGAAACATTCAATAGCCTTCGGGCATTTGGGATCCGTCTTAACCCCGAAAAATGTATATTCGGAGCTAAGGCTGGAAAATTGTTAGGGTATTTAGTTTCAAGCAGGGGAATTGAAGCTAGCCCTACTCAAATAACTGCGCTGCAGAAGATGGCTCCTCCGGAGAACTTAAAGCAAGTGCAAAAGCTGACTGGACGTCTGGCCGCACTTAGCAGGTTTTTATCAAGGTCTGCGGAGAGGAGCTTGCCGATATTCAAAGCTTTGAAAGGGTCCGAAGATTTCGCATGGACACCGGAGTGTCAGAGAAGATTCGAAGATATTAAAGATTATCTCAGTAATCTTGCTACACTCACGGTGCCTATTGCGGACGAAACCCTACTCCTGTATCTTGCAGCTACAGGTTCAGCTGTCAGCGCAGTCCTTGTCAGAGAATTGGATTTCAATGGGAAGTTGGTCCAAAATCCTGTCTATTTTGTATCTGAAGCATTGTCAGGAGCGAAGACAAGATACTCCGAACTTGAGAAGTTCGTTTATGCTCTGATAATGGCTTCGAGGAAGCTAAGACATTATTTTTTGGCTCACAATGTAATTGTACCAACTTCGTATCCTTTAGGAGATATACTCCGAAGCAAAGATTCCACTAGAAGGATTGGAAAGTGGGCAGTCGAGCTAGCACCCTTCGGCATATCTTTCTTGGCAAGGACAGCTATCAAATCCCAAGTCCTAGCAGACTTCATAGCAGAGTGGACTCCACCTGCGAATTTGACTCCGGAGAAATCAAGTGACGGAGTTTGGACTGTTTACTCCGATGGGGCTTTCCAAGCATCCGGAGCAGGCATTGGGGCAGTGTTGATTTCACCGTCAGGGCAAAGAGCAATGTACTCCGCAAGACTCAACTTTAAGTCTACCAATAATATAGCGGAGTACGAAGGGATTTTATTGGGACTCCGGAAAGCACGTGCTCTAGGGGCTACAAGAATAATTATAAAGACAGATTCTCAGATAGTAGCAGGGCACGTAGACAAAAGTTTTCAAGTTTGGCATCCACAGCTTGCAAAGTACTTAGAAGAAATCCGCAAAATCGAAGCACACTTCAAGGGTATTTCCATTCGGAGTATACCAAGAGCGGAAAACGTGCAAGCGGACATTTTAGCGAAGGATGCAGCCGAAGCTGTGGATGTGCCTGAAGAAGCTTTCTATGAGGAGCTCAATATACCTTCGGTGCCACAAATTGCCTCTGCGGAGATTCTTTGCATTCCTAGTGCAGATTGGAAAGATTCGATCATAGAACTCTTGCAAGGAGGAACAAATTTGCCCGAAGAGCCCTAGTTGTCAAGATTAAAGCTCAGAGCCAGAAACTATCAGTTAATCAACGGTATATTATACAAGGCCGGAGTATGTTCCCCTCTACTCCGATGTATATCTCAAGCCGAAGGCCAAGAAATTCTTCGAGAAATTCACGAAGGCCTTTGTGGAAGCCATTTAGCCCCTAGAGCTCTGGCAGGAAAAACACTTCGCCAGGGGCTTTATTGGCCCACAATAACAACTGATGCGGAGAGCTTAGTCCGCACTTGTCAAGGATGCCAGTGGATGGGTCGACGGAGTCATCGCCCACCAACAGCTCTTCAAGTCATTGCTCCGGTATGGCCTATGGCCAGATGGGGTATGGATCTAATTGGTCCCTTTCCGTTAGCAAAGAGAAATCTGAAGTTCGCAGTGGTAGCTATTGAATATTTTTCTAAGTGGGTGGAAGCAGAACCCTTAACAGCTATCACTTCGAACAATGTACAGAAATTCTTCTGGAAGAACATTATTTGCCGGTTCGGAGTGCCTAGATACCTCACAGTTGATAATGGAACACAGTTCGACGCAGAACCCTTCAGGAAGTTTTGCGAAGACCTAGGCATTCAGCTATGTTTTGCTGCAGTGAGGCATCCTCAGTCGAATGGAGCCGTAGAGCGAGCTAATGGAAATATTTTATCAGGGCTAAATCGAAGAATAGTAGGATTAGCAAAGGGACTGTGGACCGAAGAGCTTCCGAAGATTCTATGGTCCATTCGGACTACGCAAACAAGGTCCACAGGTTTTACTCCGTTCAGACTACTATTCGGAGATGAAGCTATGACTCCAACGGAGCTCAAAGGGGGATCATTTCGCAGCACTGAACCGGACATTGAAGAAGAAAGACAAGCTTCGTTGGATTTGTCAGAAGAAACAAGACTTCGGGCTGTAGCTAATTTATCAAAGTATCATCAGTAGACGAAGACTTGGTATGACCCGAAGGTTAAGCTCAACGAGTTAAGGCCGGGTCATCTTGTTCTACGAAGCATTATAGCACCAGGGAAGTTAGGCAATAAATGGGAAGGTCCATATCTAATTGTCCGCTCAGGGCGCCCTGGTTCATTTAAATTAGCTAATTTAGAAGGTGAAGAGTTAGCACATACTTGGCATGCGGAGCACCTAAAGCGATACTTCGCATAAGGGCTCCTTGTAATTCGCTTGTAATCATCTTCTAAATTAATAAAGCATATGACCCTGATAGTTGCCTTCCCCTCATAGACTTCCAGCTTCCGAGTGGACGCACTGGAACCGCGGGGTCGACCGAGAGGGAAGTGTCATTAAGCTGGGTTGTATTTTCGGACTTCGAACCCATAAAGTTCGAAGCCTCCGACGTGGGGGCTGACATAATCCGGAGCCCAGGCCACCGGCTTGTAGGCATCCGTAAAAGAGCCCAAAACCACACCCTACGGAGTCCAAGCCATTGGCTGGTAGACTTCCGTAAAAAGAGCCGAAGGTGGCCAAAACATACGGAGTCCAAGCTGCAGCTTGTAGACTTCCGTAAAAAGAGCCGAAGGTGGCCAAAATCTGCGAAGTCCAAGCCATTGGCTGGTAGACTTCTGCAAAAAGAGCCGAAGGCGGCCAAATTATACGGAGTCCAAGCCATTGGCTGGTAGACATCCGTAAAAAGAGTCCAAAGAGACCATTGCAAACTCCGAACCATTGGTTCGTCAGAGATCGCAAAGACAAGCCGAAGGTGGCTAAAGCAAAACAGCATTTGAGCCATGAGCTTCGAATGTCTGTTAACATAGTCCAAAGTGACAAATTTTTTAAGACACTAAAGTGTCCTGGAAGTTATCTCAAGTGATTTCTTTCATAAAACAAAGGTACTAAGTTACCATTCTTCTGACTGCAAAAAGTCGAAGACATTTCATAAGATTTCAAAAGATCTTTAAATGACAGAGGGGCTCCGAACCCCCAAAAAATTGTACTCCAAAGTTTTTTCTTTGCGCATAACCATCTTTGAATACATTTCGAAGTTGCTTATCCCAAAGAGGGGCTAGTAAATATGGAGACAATTTTAAATCGGCATTCATTATTGAAATAAATGTGTTTACAGATTACACTATGAAAAATTGGTATCTATACCAAGAAGGAATCGGAGACCTCTTCGGTCCCGAGAGCTAGGGGTGGAACGACTAGTTCCAACATCAGAAGTTCTAAGAACTTTACGTTTAACTCTCTTCCTCCCCTTCGAAGCTCTAAAATCCTTCTGCTCTTGTTGAAGCTCGGCCCAAGTTCGAAGCCGTTCGGGGCTTTTTTCCCAGCTTCTAAGATCTTCAGATCTTTTATTTCGAGCTTCACCTTCGTCTTCAGACCAATTAGTGTCTTCAGAAGACGAGGTGTTTGCGTTAACCTCTTTTTCTTCCTCTTTAATATAAGACAATACGTCTTTGATTACTTCGGGCGCAATTACGCCGGAGTCATCTCGAGGAATAAGAAATCGAGGATGCTTATAACTCTTTAGAAGTTCGAAGGTGTTCCATAATGAGCGAAGTTCGTTGTTAAGCTCTAACACTTCGATGTCTTCCACAAGAGGCAAAGCCTAAAAATATGACAAACAAGATTTTCATTGACAAATGTTTACAAGCATGAGCTTTACATAGTCAAAAAATCCTAAATAATTCCTAAACCTGCGGGTTCGGAGGAGGCTGACTGCTCGAAGCTTGGCTCCGAACTTGCTTCTGGCGTTGGCCTTCATCGATCCAAGCCTTGATCGCAGAACGACCTTCGGCTCTCCATGAGGTTTGAAAGGCTCGCCAGGCGGCAGTCACGCCTTCGGAAGGATTCAAAAGCCGCTCGTCGTCGAAGGTAATGGAGCCCTCTGTGCTCGGAGTGATTGTTCGGCCCAAATCCTCGTAGTAACGAAGTAGTCCGAGGGCAGACACTTGTCCGGAGAGTTCTCCATAACGCATGCCTGCCGTCTTCATTTGCTTCGCTGCTCCTTGGATCCTTTTTAACCGGCGCAGCAGAGTGACGTTGTCATCTGAAGGAAGTGATCCAGTAGTACCGAAGTACTCCAGAACACCTAGCATCTGTTCGATGACCTCCGTAGCCACCTTCTCCGACTTAAGCTTTTCTTCAATTAGTGCATCCTTGCTCGAAGTCGTTTCTGCCAAAACTCCGGAAATCCTAGCATTCTCCGTAGTTAAAATATTCTTCTGATTTAGGAGTTGGCTAGCTTCCTCTTGGAGCCTTACAAGTTCGGACCCAGCACTAGCATGCTCCGACCGCACCTTTTCAATTTCGGCCCGAAGCACGATTCTTTCTGCTTCGAGCTCCTTATTAACAGCCTCCAAGCCCTGTCTGGCCCTACGCTCCGTTGAAATCACATTATCCATTTGAAGTACTCTAGCTTCGGAGAAAGATAAGTTGCGTTTAAGAGCTTCATTTTCTTCCCGAAGCTGAGCAATTTCATTTTCGTTCGATAAAGCTGCAGCGCGGGCCAAGACCGCTTGCTAAGAAAAGAAAAAAGTGAAGTAAGAAATTATTCATTTATAATTTGCTATTGGTTCGAAGGTGCTCCGTACCTGGTAGGCTGCTCGTTCCAAAGCAACGTTAAGCTCCGAATTCTTCGCCTTGCTTAATTTTGCTACCAGCTCTGTCTCCCCGACTTCGCGACTCACTCGACCTAAAGGTTTGAGCAAAGTCCGAAGCCCTTTTCTTTGATCCAAAAAAGGAGTTAAAAGAGGGAGCAGAGCCGAAGCCTTTTGGTCTTCCCTGCTTGGCGAAGCTCCGGAGCGTTCTCCTGAGGTCCTTGGAACTTCCGAAGATGGCCCCCCCTCAGTTGATTCACTTTCATCTGTTGACTCAGACGAAGTTGATCCTTGAGTAGGGAGAGGCTCTATGTGTCTTTTACCCCTTCCAGGCCCCTGTTGAGTGACCTCCGGGTGCGGCTCCGAAGTTGTCGAAGGCCTTTGAATTGTGTCTTCGTGATGTACTTCTACAACAGGGGGCTCTGCAAAAGCAAAAGTATTATACATTGTATAATTTTGCAGAAAATAATAAAGAATTATGCGAAATTTACCTTCGACATTCTGGGGGAGATCGAGCATTGGACTGCTCGGAGGATCGAAGGTGAAGTCATCATCTGAATCCACAGTTAAAATTTTTGCTGCCGGAGTATCTCCGTGAGCAGTCCTCCCTTCATCCACAACTGAAGTTGTAGGAACTTCAACTTCATCTTCGCCCATAGGGGCTCCGATTTGCTCCTCTTGAGTATCCGGAGCTCTCACTTCTTCAATGTTAGCTTGGGGCTCCGGCATACCTGCAGTATCTTCAATGTGAATATTTTGTTGAGCTGCATCTTCATCAATCAATCTCACTAATAGTATACCTTCATCTTCTTTAGAACCGGAGATTGAGGTTCTTGAGCTCGAAGGCGCAGGATTCGAAGGTGCGAGATTTTTTGGCTTCCGAGCCACCTTCTTCACCGGAGTCCTTGCGGAGCTCGAAGCTCCGGCTCCAGCCATCCTTTTCTTGGGACCTTTCTCCAAAGGCACCCAGTCCATCAGAGGGGGCGGAGTCAACTCCAACATTCCCCATACTCTGTTAAACCTTTCCCAACTCCCGACCAATTTAATTCGCCATTCTTTTTCAGTCGGAGTTGGGGCACCCAAAATCTTCTCCGAAGCCCTTACAATTTGCTCTGAAGTAATAGGGGCTGAAGAAGCTAAAAAATAAATAATTCAAGTTAGTCTTTCTTCGAAGTAAATATGTACAATGCATGTTGGTTTCGAAGTTACCTGCAGGGCTCGAAGTCAAGTTAATCTTGCGGAGACCGCCTTCCGAATCATCTTCGAAGACGATAGGCCAGTTGGCCATCAGCGGAGAAATTTGCAGGGCGAGAAATTCTTCGGCTAAGTCCCGCATGCTTAACCTTCGGCTAATCTTTTGAAGCAGGTTAAGACGAGCTTCGAGCTGGCCTTCGTTGGGCTGCACTAAGGCTTCTTTCAGGAATTGGATTTCTTTAAGGGGCCCGGCCAGAGGACTGCTTGCTCCAACTTCGGCATAAAACCATCTTAGAATCCAATCAGTATACCATCTGGCATTGATGGCCTTGGCAGGAAATTGAAGGGCATACTCATCTCGAAGTCTAAACTTGATAGAACCGAAGGATACCACCACTTTTTCACCTCCGGAGCCTACGAAGGTCTTCGGTTGGCAAGTTGCTCTGTGTAGTGCAGCGAAGATTTCTGCCCTCCCCTCACAACCTTCGGCTCTCAGTGCCCATTCGAAGATAGCTAATCTAGCTACTGCATTCGGAGATAATTGGGGGAGGGTTACATGGAACAGATCAAGTACCTCCGCCAGGAAGTCCACTGTAGGGAGGCCCAAGCCAGCTTCGAAGAAGGCTTCGAATACCACTACTTCTCTGGGTCTTGGCGATGGAATCGATTCTTTGCCCGGTTTCCGGATCATGACTCCATTACTAATTTTTCCCCCTGCTGTGATTGCCAAAGACTCCCTCTTGCAGGTAGAAGGCCCCAACTGGAAAGACTGATCCAAATACTTTGTCGATGGTGGGCACAGACCTTGGTCATCGGTGATTTGGGGATTTCTTCCCCCTGCCGCCATGGATGTCACCGCCGGCATTGGAGGTGCCGCTGCCAACGTTGTCGCCGCTGCTGCTGCGGCCGCCTGCTGCCGGGCCAAAGCCGACGGAGGTGCAGATCCCTTAGTCTTCACCATCGCGACCGCCGGATTGCTCTGAGGAAATGGAGGCTAGGGCTCAAGAACTCAAAGGACTAAAAAGTTTTTGATTGTGAGAACGCGATGAAAAGGTAACCAGGTAACTTCTAGGCCTTCTATTTTATTGCCTAGATTTCACTTTTTTACCGTTAACCCATGTCGTTTCGCATTCCTGCCGTTACTTTTTCCCGAGATTAACGCTTACTGCAGTTTCCGTTAGAAACAGAAATTTAACGGCTATTTTCTCTATGTCTAAAAGACTTTCGAACTTCTTGAGTCGGTTCTAAGATAGTTCGAAAAGCAATTACCTTAAGACTGATTTGAAGTTCATATCTTCATGCATTTCGGAGATAAAATAAAAACCAATAACCCCTATGTTTGGTTATCTTTTCCTTCCGTATACTGCTCTCCTAACGTTACAGGTCAAACAGAGAAGCGTATTCGAGGGGCTACTGTTGGGGGAAAATATCTCATCTTCGGGGTTATTGCCGAAGCAGCATAAAGGCAGACAGCGAGTTCGAAGGTTCCCAGAAGATCATCTTCGAAGATACCCGGAACCAAGTTCGAAGTACGAAGATAGGCATTGGTTCGGAGTACATCTTCGAACTAAGGCCCTTCAAGATCTTTTCTGCCAGCTAAGATGGAAGACTTATCTTCTTTCTCATTAGATTAGTCTTTTACCATTTTAGCCCTATTAAGGGAACCGAATAGTTTCCACTATGTCGGTTGTAATAGAGGGGTAAATAGGTCTTTTCCTTAATGTTTGGGCCTATAAATACCCCCCATTTCACCCTGTAATAGGGACCGAATACAAGTTATTCAATACACACTTTCGAACTATTCTAAGTTATTATCCTTTCGGAGGCTTAGAACAGTTTGCTTCACAAACACTTCGTTTGTTAGTTTCTTTTCTACAGAAACCTGTTAGCGTAATCTTTTACGCCAACAACTAGCAGTTACATAGCCACCGTCTTTCGTAGCAATATAAGCCTGCTGACTAGTGCAAGTCCTTCATAACGTGGTCGAATCCTTTGCATCGGTGACACTAGAGGCCACCGAGGAGGTGGGCTTGGCTGGCGCCTTGGATGCTGCAGCTTTGGAGCTCTCAGCCTGGGCTGTAGATGCAGAAGGTGCTGATGTAACCGCCGGTCGAGAAGGAGGTGGTGGTCGCTGCTGCTGCCCACCTGAGCGTGAAGTGGCACCACCAATGTTGGTCCTCATGCTGCGTTGTGGTTGTTGGCGACCCTGCAATTCTTTTTCTGCAAGTATAGCAAGGTGGAAAAGACGAGTGATAGTATTGTATTCTTTATAATCAATGATATCCTGAATTTCACGTCTTAAACCACCATAAAAACGGGTCATTTTATCCTCATTGTCCTCCTCAATTTCAGCACGCATGCAACCTATTTGTAGCTCCTGATAATACTCCTCTACCAATTTATTTCCTTGGTTTAGGCGCTGCAATTTTTTTTCTCAAATCACGTTTATATGAAGGAGGAACCCATCTACCACGCATTTTCCATTTTAACATACCCCTATTTTGTGGTTCATTGCCAACCTAAACTATTACAGGATTGGGTCTCGATCTTCCGCTAGGTAAGGATAACTTGGATTGGTGGAGAATCTCGACGTTGACGATCCAAGGCTCCGGTCTGACGGATCAAAACCTTACAATCGCTACACTACCGTCTCCGTTGGTTATCAACCACACAGGGCGCGATTGACCTTGCCACGAAGGCTGGTTCCTGCAAGCGAATCCAAGAACACAAGCAAGAACAGGAAGAACATGAGTCGAATGCCAAATCACAGATGAACTATGATGAGGAGAGGTTTCACAAACACCATTGCAGCAGCCAATCGGTCTGGTGCAAGAGCGGGATCTAAACACCCTAGTGTAGATGCAAACAAAGCAAAACCTAACCCTAATGATGGTTGTCATGAGTATATAGGGTGTGGGCATCCTGTTACGCAGGACTGTTTCAGTCACACATGACGACTCGAGACTCCAAATGAGGCGAAACCAACCCCAAAAGATCCGTCTTCTCCTTAGCTTTCCAAAAAGTCCAAGAACGCGCCAATCGGACTTCGTATGAGGAAGTTACACCCATTTTGGTGCATGGTGGTTGATGTAGTCCGAACCAGCGAATTCATGACTTCAAATCATCCGTGCGACTCCGTATTCAACTCCAACTCTCCTATTTCATCTCCCATGTTCCTAAGCAAAAAAATATCACTAGTATTCAGTAGCATCCCATCCAAACAAATATTAACATAGTTGCTAAGGAAAGAATTAACCTCATGGTTCAAGCGACGGGCACAGGCGCGTGTGATTGGTCCTTGTAATTGAATTGTAGGTGGAGGCTCCATGTGTGTATCATGTGAAGTGATGTCCTCATCAGGTTGCCCCTTGCCCCCTCCACTATGGTGCATCGAGTCGGTTTGTTCCATACTTCCAGTTAGGACTTACCCATTAGACTTGTGGTTAGTATGGAAGTGCTTTGCAACAGATCCCGCAGACCGGTCCTTATAGTGCCCCAGGTGCGACCAACCAATGCCCTAGCTTGCACCCGGAACCCACCATACTTATAACATAGCCAACTCCAACAGAGTCCAGAGACGAGAATAACGGGGAAATACATATAGTAGAATCTATCTATCTACGACTCATTCTTTTATCCTATAGCAGTTGTGTCGGTACATTGGAAACTAGCTAATATAATATAGTAGAGTGACAAGGAGTTAAGTCTCAATAAGCATGTCTTGGGTTTGCACACAAGGACGGGGATCTAATAAATATAGTGTAGGGCTTGATATTTGACTAATGCAATATTATCCTATGAGTTATAGCGATAATTTATTAAAACATGGGCTCAATGATGATCAAAATGGGGGTTGTGACTTACCTTGATCCGCGAATGGTGAAGGTGGAACCTCGGGGTAAGATTCCGGATCGTCGACGGCAACATAGTCTTCTCGACACGGAAAAGTAAACACAACATTCAATAAACAATCCAAAACCAGTCATACAAGTATACATGTTTTTCTTGGATTAAGTAAAGGAGATAGAGTCTTAAATTTTAGGGAATTGTTACTTAAATATTTAAGATTAATTTTTAATGAGATTTCTGAATTTTATAAATGAAACTAAGCATTTACCCTAAAGGGTCTTTATTTTCCCAAAAAGTGAATTAAAAATGTATATGATAACCCTACTATGTTTATTGGATTAAAATAGTGAGAATAAGTTATTATGTCTTCTGAAGTTATTATATAAGTTTTCATGATATTTTTATAAAGTGTATTTTTATTATATGAATTAATTACATACCCTAAAAGGGCCTTTGAACTATTATTTAATAAAAATGAAAGGGGCAAAATAAACATTCTCTTTTTATTGCAGTAAAATAGTGAAATGAAGTCATTAAGTCCTCTGAAATTAATATATAAATTATTAAAGTTTTTTCTGAGTTATTTAAATGAGATATAAATTAAATCCTAAAGGGGACTGTTGGCATAAAAGATTACACCAACAGGTTCTCTGAGATCAAGAACGAATAAACAGAGAGTTTGTGTTTGAGGACTGTCTCAAGCCTCCGAGTTGGATAACAGCTCGAGCAGTTCGAATATGTGTATAGAATAGCTTCGTATCCGATCCTTGTTACAGGGTATAGAGGGGGGTATTTATAGGTAAAAATGTCTAAGGAAAAGACCTAATTACCCCTAGATTACAACCGATATAGTGGAAACTATTCGGCGCCAGGAACAAGGTTATAAAGGGTAAAGCTCTATAAGATAGATGGATAAGCCAAACATCTTATCAATCTTGTCGCTGAGCTTCGGAGCCTTCATCTTCCATTCGGAGGGCTTGTCCGGACTTCGTATCGAAGCACCCTTCGACTTGACGCCTCTGTCTTTGAACAAGCGCCCACTAGCTTCGAAGCTTTACAGAACCTTCGAGTTATTAATCTCCGAGTCCTGAAAATGAAGCAATTTCCCCCAACAGTAGCCCCTCGAATACGCCTCTCTGTAGTTAACCTGTTTAGGAAGAGGGCAGAATTTGGACACTTTACAGCTCTGCGGAGGATTTTAAATCCAAAGCGTTCGGACCCTTTCTCCAGGCTCTTTATGTAGTGGGAACACATCGCAGGGAAGAGAACTGCTTCAGAGCGCAAATGTCGTGAAGAGTCGTTTGATTATAGCCGTTACGGCGCAAGTAACCATTACACTCTGTAAAAGGTAACAGTCGATTTTTACGGCGGCCGCTCGCCGTTCCATTTACTGGACCCACTCGTCAGTGACAGAAGCCGAACCTGCAGTGTGAATGCAATCGAAGAGTAGCAACCAACGAATGGTTATAAAAGGAAGAACAGAAGTTACCCGAAACTTTTTACCGCTTCCAGCACTCGCGATTCACTTTCCTCAATTCTTCAATCTCTCGATCGTCTGAGCGAATGGCGAGAACTAACCACACTGCCCCAGCGGCGGCCAGTACTCTGGCGCAGAGGCAAGCGTGGGCCGCTTCGGCGGTAGTGGCAATGGCGGGGACTTCGGGTGGCGCCTGGCCCAAGAATCCTCGGGAGCTCAGTCCGCCTTCCAAGAAGAAGATCCCTCAAAGCTTCCTCATCGGCCAATCTGTGAGCACCGCCGAGTCCATCGAAGAGGCTGTGGAAGGGAAGCTGGGTGCAGGACTAAGGACTCGGGTCCCTGGGTCAGAATCAACTCCAAGGCCACGAAGCAGAGAGGTGGTAGTCTTCGAGGCATTCTTCGAAGCAGGCTTGGGGCTTCCAGCCATTGACTTCTTGGCGGAGGTACTGGACTTGTTTCACATCACTCTACCTCAGTTGTCCCTCAACGCCGTCGCCCGCTTGGCTGTATTTGAATGGGCTCTCGGGCCGAGGGGTGCGAAGGATGCTCGGAGATCTTCGCCGCGACCCATGAAGCCATCTACCAGCCGAAGCCGCAGGACGGGCCTGAGGATTCCAAGGTGACAATAGCCTTCGGCAGCGTCAACTTCCAGTTACGAAGGGAGAACGCTCTTCACTTCCCTGCGAAGGCTATCAATGACAGATGGTACACCAACTGGATTCTTCGGTGGTTTTACGCCGAAGTCGGAGAGGACTCCCCCCTCGCAGGTCCTCTCCAGGAGATTTGGTTCCGGAAGGAGGCGGAGATCTCTCCGAACCCTAGCCTGCTCTCCACAAGGCTAGGGCTGTTGACTTCGGTGGCTCGCCGCATGAGCATGCGCGACCTGGCCAAAGAGTTTATTGCCCTTCGGATCCCACCCCTCGGAGCCAACTGGCCAATCGTGTTCCAACAGGACTCGGAGGGAGATCTCCGAACCCTAGGTAAGACTTCAATTCCTGCAGTACTGTATTAGATGAAGGAAACAATTATACTTATGATACCATACCCTTTTTCTTCAGCGGCTCCTTTGGCATTGGCTCCGGAGGACATAGCTCGAGCCACCGAATGAGTTCTCGGAGCCCCTTCAGTGGCTAAAAAGCAAAAGAGGCAGGAGCTAGTGGGAAGCTGGGAGCGCTCCAACAGAGTGTGGGGGGCTCTCGGGATGGAGCCCCCTCCCCTTCCTGACTTCACCTAGACTGGAGCAGCCGCTCAAAAACGGAAAGTCGCTGCTGAGCCGTCCAAGAAAGCCAGCAAGCCTC
Source organism: Zizania palustris (assembly GCA_019279435.1). Lineage (NCBI taxonomy): Eukaryota > Viridiplantae > Streptophyta > Magnoliopsida > Poales > Poaceae > Zizania > Zizania palustris. The sequence continues at coordinate 64,462 of JAAALK010000508.1, read as the reverse complement.
CGTCCAAGAAGAAGAAAACAGTGAAGCTCCCTCCGCGGCTGGCCCCTACTTCGTCGGCCTCGTCTTTGGACGCTCAGAGCTCAGCCTCCAAGGAGTCAGAGGACTCCGACGTTTAGCTAGCGTTGGCCTTCGAGAACTATCTCCTGGACGACGATGAAGACATAGGGGAAGTCCCCGCTGGAACTTCTGTCCGGGAGGTTGCAGAGGTAGACCCGACGTGCACCCCCGCGCCCGTCGTCGTAAACTTGGAATCGGGCTCCACCCATCCCAACTCGCCCGCAACCGGGGTGGTTGCGGCGGAAGTCGTGGTTTCGGCGGAAAATGCGGCGGAGAGGGCTTCGGGAGATGACTTCGCGGACATCCTCCAGATGTACGAAGTTCTGGAGGATCCAACGATCCTGCCCCACGGGGCCTCCGAAGGTATGCCTCGAAGCTCCTACCTTGGTTGATATCTACAATTTATCTTGTAAACGCTTATTAAATTCGTCAACAAAATAGGTACCTCGAAGGGTGTCGAAGTTTTGGCTGCGCCCAAGTCCCATCGTCTTCAGGGGTCGCGGCCCGGGTGGACCCCCCTGCTCCTTCGGACGCTCCATGCCTAGCAGCGGAAAATGCGCCCATCGGAGCGGATTCGGTGATGGAGGTTGCCCTTGCTGCGGTAGCTCCGATGATTGAGGTAGCCTCTGTTGACGTGGCTCTGGTCGAAGGGGTAGCCGCCGACGAAAGGGGTACTTCTGTTTCAACTGCCGCGCCTGCCTTCGTGCCGGGGAGAGGCAAAAGCATATCTAGCCTCGGCCTTCCCCCTGGCCTCGCGACGACTTCCGTTAGCAATTCGGAGGATGAGGCCGCGACAGATGACCGCCAAGCCTCATCTTGGCTTCCTTTGCTAGCTCCGTTCCTGGAGCAGCGGGAAGGCCTCCGAGCGCTCATGGAGCCCCTGGCAGAGAAGAGACAGGACATCGCCAATTCGGACTTGGTCTCTGCCTTGAGCGAGGCTAGGGCTCCGGCGCTCAATACGACCCTCGAAAGGGCTGCCCTTCAGGTATGAAAAACACCTTAGCTACTTCGAATTAGTGATCATAAATACTTTGGTACTTACTTGTTCTTTTTTCTTTTAGCAGCAATTTGTCCTTGCTAGAGCGGCAGCGACTTCCAATGAGGTCGAAATTAATCGACTCAAAAGGAAGGTTACCACCCTCCAGACCGCCCTTAATGATTCCAACGAGAGATCCTTTAGGTTGGAGGAGGAAGCCCTAGTGGAATGGAGGGCTAGGGCAGCGGCCGACGAAGCTCTTCGGACGGCAAGACAAGACAGCGACGCGCTCCGCTCCTCGGCCCAAGAGGTCAAAGCTGAGCGTGTCATACTTCGGGCTGAGGTTGAAAGGCTCCATCACGCGGCGGCCGCTTCGAGTGCTCAGTTGGTGGAGCTCCAAGGAGCTCTTAACCAGGAGATGGCCCAGAAGAGCTCCTTACTGCTTCAGGTGGCCGAGGTGTCTGCTACTGCTGCAGGGCTGAAAGCAGCAGAGAAGAAAAACGGTAGTGTGGCGGAACGTACCTTGGACGCCCTTCAGGGTATCTTGGAGTACTTCGGCACTATGTGCCCCTCGTCTTCTGCTGCGGCCCATGAACCCCTCGACCAGAAGCTGAAAAGGATCCAAGTGGCCGCGTCGTTGATGATGAACTCTGGCGTCCGGTACGGAGAAATCTCCGGGCAGTGTGCCGGCATCGGAGTTCTTCATCACCTCGAGTCCCTTCAGATCCCCCTCGGCTCAGTCGGGGGTTCGACCCCTGGAAGCTTCGCCTCCGACGACCTGTTGCGCCCATCTTCGGACGTAGCCTTGGCTTGGGAAGCCTTCCGGTCGACTTGGAAGACAGACCACAAGGTTGCGGCCAAAGCTTGGATTGACGAGGCTCGTTGGCAGAAGCAGGCGCAAACAAGGCCACAACTTCCTGCCTCGCCAAGCTCCGGTCATTCCTGCTCCACCAACCGACCCGCAGGTCTAGCTCTTTAAGGCCATTATGTACACGAAATCTTGTAAAGCCTCTTTTATTAATGAAAAAGCTATAAACGAGAAACTTGTTTGGGTGCTCTGTTCTTTTTAGGTTTTGCCGCACCCCTCGAACCTTGACCTCGAAATACTGGAAATTACCGAAGGGCTTCAGAAGGAGTGGGCAGACCTCGAGAGTTTAAGGCCCTACCACCGCTCTCGCTTCTTTGTTCCTCGTGGAGACAAAGAGGAGATAACCTTCGAAATTTCCCAAGAGGTTTTAGTTTATATTAAGGAAGAGGAGAAGAAGAAGGCATCTTCGTCTTCCGAACATATGGACTGGTCCGACTCAGAGTACCAGGCCGAAGACCCTGCGGAGGCTAACTCCAAAAGGCTCCTGACCTGGGCCGAGCTTCAAGAAGAGCAAAAGAAACTACGAGCCTCTAAGAAGAAGAGAAGCGCCCGAACGAAAAGGACCAAACCGACAGCTTCGAGCTCCGACGGACAGAGTAGCCGGAGGGGTAGCTCCAGATGCCGCTAGGGTCTTCGATTTTTCCTAGGCTTGGACCAAAACTTTTCTTGATGTAGAAGTACGATGACTTAATGTGAAATGTTTCGAAAGTATCTTGCGTGGTTCCTACCTCCCTACCCCTCCTTGTGGATGGTGGATCCGTTATTGTGCAAATGGGTTCGCCAGACACAATGATGTGTCGAACCACCTGATGCTTCGCATTACACCAATCATCCGTACTTTAGTATTATTACCTCGCGACGCCTTGAAACATTGTTACTTGGTCACCTTCGACTCTTGCACAGATCGCTCGAACCCGTAGGCCATAGCTCTATTTAACTTTTTAAAAGTCCTTGGACTTTTGTATGAATCCTAACAAGCCGAAGCCTGGGATTCGTAGGGTGGCCACCTTCGGCTCTTTTACAGGTACTTCGTACCCGGAGGTAAGAAATCTGTTTCTTTTTAAAGTCCTTGGACTCTTCTACGGAACCTAACAAGCTGGAGCCTGGAATCCGTAGGGTGGCCACCTTCGGCTCTTTTACAGATACTTCGTACCTGGAGGTCGGAAATCTGTTTCTTTTTAAAGTCCTTAGACTCTTCTACGGATCCTAACAAGCCGGAGCCTGGAATCCGTAGGGTGGTCACCTTCGGCTCTTTTACAGATACTTCGTACCCGGAGGCCGGAAATCTATTTCTTTTTAAAGTCCTTAGACTCTTCTACGGATCCTAACAAGCCGGAGCCTAGAATCCGTAGGGTGGCCACCTTCGGCTCTTTTACAGATACTTCGTACCCGGAGGTCGGAAATCTGTTTCTTTTTAAAGTCCTTAGACTCTTCTATGGATCCTAACAAGCCGGAGCCTGGAATCCGTAGGGTGGCCACCTTCGGCTCTTTTACAGATACTTCGTACCCGGAGGCCAGAAATCTGTTTCTTTTTAAAGTCCTTAGACTCTTCTACGGATCCTAACAAGCCGGAGCCTGGAATCCGTAGGGTGGCGGCGGGGTCCCTGCACCAATGGCTCGTAGGTCTCTGCCTGGGTCTTGGGAAAGATGCTTGACTCTGCAAGCATCTCCATCCTCCCGATGCATCCATCAGGAGTAAGGGATATTCGAAGAGCAAACAAAATTCGACCCCTCTCTTTATTTAGACAACAGGAAAGTTTTACAAGTGATTACAAGGAGCCCCTAAGTGTAATAACGCTTAAGGTGCTCCGCATGCCATGCATGCTTCAACTCTTCCCCTTCTAAATTAGCTAATTTAAACGATCCGGGGCGTCCTGAGCGTAAGATAACATATGGTCCTTCCCATTTGTTTCCTAGCTTCCCTGGAGCCATTACACTTCGCAAAACTAGATGACCAGGTTTAAGTTCATTTAGCTTTATCTTCGGGTCATACCATGTCTTTGTTTGGCCCTAGTACTTAGTCAGATTGGCGACAGCTCGAAGCCTTGTTTCTTTCGACAAGTCTAGCGAAGTGTTCCTTTCATCTTCGTCTCCAGGTTGAACTACACGAAGGGATCCACCTCTGAGCTCTGTAGGAGTCATGGCCTCATCTCCGAATAGCAGTCTAAATGGGGTAAAACCTATGGACCTGGTTTGAGTGGTTCGAATGTTCCCGTTGGCTCGCTCAACGGCTCCGTTAGATTGTGAATGGCGTACCGTAGCGAAGCGCAACTTAATGCCCAGATCCTCACAAAATGCTTGAAAAGTGTCAGCTTCGAACTGGGTTCCATTATCCACCGTCAACTCCCTTGGTACTCCGAACCTGCATATAATGTTTTGCCAAAATTTTTTTTGCACATTCCTCGAGGTGATAGCAGTCAATGGCTCCGCTTCAACCCACTTTGAAAAATATTCGATTGCTACTACTGCAAACTTCAAACCGCCTTTTGCCATTGGAAAAGGGCCTATGATATCCATTCCCCATCAACCCATTGGCCATACTGGGGCGATAACTTGAAGCTGTACTGGCGGACGGTGGCTTCGTCTGCCCATCCATTGGCAGCCTTGGCATGTTCGAACTAGCTCCTCCGCATCTCTCACTATTGTTGGCCAGTAAAGCCCTTGCCGAAGTGTCTTGCCAGCTAGCGCACGAGGGGCTATATGGCTTCCGCACAACCCTTCGTGAATGTCTCGAAGTATATCTTGACCTTCGGGTTGGGAGATGCATCGAAGTAGAGGTGAACACACACCAGCTTTGTATAATAATCCGTTGATAAGCTTGTAATTTCGGGCTCTTGCTTGCAACCTTCGGGCTTCTGGACCTTCTGGAGGGTCTATGCCACTTTGCAATATGTTCATAATCGGAGCCCGCCAATCTGCAGTTGGAATGCACAATACTTCTACAGAGGGTATCTGACCAACTGCAGGCTGCGCTAGCTCTTCGTAGAAAGCACCCTCCGGGAGGTCCACCGCTCCCGCTGTAGCTTTTGCCAGAATATCTGCGAGTTGATTCTCTGCTCGAGGGATACTCCGAACCGTGAACCCTTTGAATGCTGCTTCAGCCTTGCGTATTTCTTCAAGGTATTGTGCTAGATGCAGATTCTTTGCTTGAAAGCTTTTATCAACATGCCCTGCGACGACTTGGGAATCTGTCTTAATCATTATCCTTGTGGCTCCAAGTGCCTTAGCTTTTCGGAGGCCTAGCAGGATTCCTTCGTACTCTGCGATGTTATTGGTGGTTTTAAAGTTGAGCCTCGCAGAATACATGGCCTTCTGCCCTGATGGTGATATGATGACTGCCCCTGCTCTAGCACTAGATGCTTGATAAGCTCCATCAGAAAATATTGTCCATAAACCTTCGAAGGGTTCTTCCGGAGCCCAAATTGTAGATGGAGTCCACTCTGCTACGAAGTCGGCTATGATTTGGGATTTAATAGTTGTTCTCGCCGTGAAGTAGATTCCGAAGGGTGCTAGCTCGACAACCTATTTTCCAATTCTGCCCGTAGAGTCTTTGCTTCGGAGCATATCTCCAAGAGGATACGATGTAGGGACGATCAGGTTATGCGCCAAGAAATAATGTCTTAGTTTTCGCGAGGCCATTACTAGGGCATAAGCAAATTTTTCGAGCTCGGAGTATCTGATTTTAGCTCCGGACAAAGCTTCTGACACAAAATAAACAGGGTTCTGCACCAGCTTTCCCTTAAGGTCAACTTCCTGGACTAATACTGCACTTACTGCGGAGCCTGTTGCTGCGAGATAAAGGAGCAGTGTTTCTTATGGAAGGGGTACAGAAAGTGTCAACAATCTTCCGAGGTATGGTTTTATATCATCGAAGCTCTTCTGGCACTCCGGTGTCCATATGAAGCTTTCGGACCCCTTTAGGGCTTTGAAAATTGGGAGGCTTCGCTCTGCTGACCTGGCCAGGAATCTGCTAAGGGCTGCGAGCCTTCCTGCTAGCTTCTGGACCTACTTCAAATTAGCTGGTGGAGACATTCTTTGTAATGCACTTATCTGCGTTGGGCTAGCTTCGATTCCCCTGCTTGAAACTAAGTACCCTAGCAGCTTCCCTGCTTGCGCTTCGAATATACATTTTTCTGGGTTGAGGCGCACTCCACATGCTCGGAGGCTCTCAAACGTTTCAGCTAGGTCTAGGCTATGCTGGTGCTTTTGAGCACTTTTTATTACAATGTCATCCATATAGGCTTCGACATTCCGGCCTATTTGATGACCTAGAGCCTTAGCTATTAAACGTGAAAAGGTGGCTCCGGCATTCCGCAAGCCAAAAGGCATTCTTACATAACAAAATACTCCGGAAGGAGTTATGAAGCTTGTCTTGGCTTCGTCTTCGCGTTTCAACCAGACTTGATGATACCCGGAATAAGCGTCGAGGAAACTTAGCAATTTGGAGCCAGCTGTGGAATCCACCAGCTGATCTATTCGGGGCATCGGGTAGGGGTCTCGCGGGCATGCTTTATTTAATGAAGTAAAGTCAATACATATGCGCCATTTGTTCGAATCCTTCTTCCTTACAAAAACAGGGTTAGCCAACCACTCGGTATGGGCTACCTCCCTGATGATGCCAGCCTTTAACAATTTCTCTACTTCGGCTTTGGCGAGGCTTGCTCTTTCCGCAGACAGCTTGCGGAGCCCTTGGCGCACTGGCCTGGCCTTCGAGTTGACGAGCAGGCTATGCTCGATGATGCTTCGATCGACCCCGGTGATGTCTTCGTCGGTCCAAGCAAAGACGTCCAGATTTTGCTTGACGACTTCTTCCAATGAGGCAGCTATCTCCGGGGATAGCCCTTTGCCAAACTGCACTGGATATTCTTTGCCATCTTTTGAAATTATCCTTGACTCGACATCACCTTCTAGGCTTGGCTTGAGAGAGGGCCCCTTCGAAAGGTTCGAGGCCTCTGGTACCTCTTCGGTGCCTTCCACCACGTAGTGTACTTTCCGGGGATCTAACGGCTGCCCGTGCCCATACTCCGTCCTCCGGGCTACAGCTTGGTCTCCTGAAATAGTAAGCACTCCACCTTGCGTGGGCATTTTGAGACAAAGATAATTGTGGTGCGCTATAGCCCCGAACTAGTTCAACATCCCTCGGCCGAAGATTGCATTGTAAGCATATGGGGCGTCGACAACATCGAAGATCACCTCTTCTATCCTGGCAAAAGGCCCCTCTCCGAAGGCAACCTCGAGGCCTATCTGGCCGAGGGCATCGAGAGGCGGTCCTGAGAACCCTTGAAGTGGCCGGGCCACTGGAAGTAGATGCTTCCGGGATATGCACATCTGATCGAAGGCCTGAACGAAAAGTATGTCTACGGAGCTCCCTCCGTCTATCAGGATCCTTCAGATCTCCACCCCTGCTATGTCTGCAGAAATGACCAAGGGGTCAGCATGGGGGAACTTCACCCCCGCGGCATCGCTGGCGGTAAACGAGATGGGCACATGAGACCACTCTGGCATCCCTTCTGCAGAACTCGAGGTCCCAATGTGCCCAACCTCGCGGACGTACTCACGCCGCTGCCTTTTGGACATGTTCCCGAGGGTCCCCCCCAGAGATGGGTAGGACCACTCGCTTGTCGCGGTCTTGTGGGTGTTCCTGCTTCGGTGGTGGCATAATGTTGGCCACCGGAAGTTGCATGAGTGCTTCTAGGGCACCGGCTCGGGCCATGACCTGCACAGGTTCCGACCGTGCCGCTGGTGGGGCTCGGTCCGAAGCACCCCGCCCGGTACTTCACCCAAGGTAGTCGCCCCGAAGGGCCAACACTACCTTGCAATCCTTCGTGTCATGGCTCCTATTGTTGCCATGCATGGAACAGAAAAAACTCTGGCGCCTGCCAGGTGCCCTTTCTTGAGGCTTCGAAGCTCCAGCCTTGAGGATTCTGCGCCTACTGAAAATTGGCAGGTGCCTTCGGAACAGAAGGTGCAATGTTTAGCACCTCCGAATGGAAATGCTTCTTCCCTCGCTTGTGCTCGTTGAAGCGGTTTTCTTGAGGGGGTTGCAGAGGAGCCGAGGCTTCAGGCTCCATCTTGACTTCTCGGAGGGTGGGCAGTGGTGCTTCAGCTTGCCGAAGACAACCTTCCTCCGCCTTGGCGTACTGCTCGAAGTAAGCCATCAGCTGCGCCACAGACGTCACTGGCTTCCGATGGAGTTTGCTGAGGAGGTCGGGGTTCAGCACTCCTTCGCGGGCGGCGTCGACTACCGAAGAGGTAGACAGGCCCTTAATCTGTGATTTGGTGTGGGCGAAGCACATGAAGTACTCCCGGAGTGTTTCTCCCGCCCACTGTTTCACCTGAAACAAACTCCCTGTGGACATCGGGGCCACGAAGGTACCCTGAAAGTTGCTTACAAACTTCTTCTTCAGCTGCTCCCAGGAGCTGATCGATCCTGGCTTCAGGGACCAGAACCATCGGAGCGCCACGCCTTCGAGAGCGAGGGGGAAACATTTTGCCATAGTGTTTCACACCCCTCCGCTTGGTTCTATTGACAGGGCATACGACCGGGCGAACTCTCCAGGGTCTGACCCACCGGAGTATTTGTGCAACTTCGAGGCCTTGAACCTGGGATCGAAGGGCACCCTTTGCAAGTCTGAATGCAGCGGAGACTCATCATCGAAAGATGCATTCTCGGCCTCCTCCAGGATTTGGGTTGCTTCTGGAAGATTGCGAGCACCACCATCTTGAGGCCCTTCTGGAGTCCCAGTGGAGGCTTGGGTGCGGAGGCGATCGGCGGCCTCTTGCCTCCACTTAGCCACTTCCTCCTGGAGCCTTGCTAGTTGAGTAGCCTCAGTTCCAAGAAGGTCTTCATCTTCGTCGGAGGGAACCTCCGGGTCTTGGGAGCTGACGTAATCAATCCGAAGCACCGTAGGAGGAGCTCGAGGACCCCTGGGCACCCGACGCCCAGCTGTCTCCGGGGGAATCGCTTGAGCAGTTGAGGGTCCGGCTCCTACGGTCCGAAGGGACCTTCGGAGCGGGCCCGAAGCTTGGCTTCGCTTCGGAGGCATAGCTAGTCACGGAGAAGTTTGGAGTCCGAGGACTTCGAATGACCTGGGAAGTCGGGCGAAGCCCTTCGGGCTGCACTAAGAAGCCGCTAACTGAAGGGTGCGAGGAATCTTGAGACTCCGAGGCTCCCTCCGTAGGTGTTCTTCGACGTGCAGTCAACGGTAGAGAACAAGCTTCTAGAACTTGGTTCCCCACGGAAGGCGCCAACTATTGGCGTAAAAGTTTACACCAACAGGTTCTCTGAGATCAAGAACGAACAAACAAAGAGTTTGTGTTTGAGGACTGTCTCAAGCCTCCGAGTTGGATAATAGCTCGAGCAGTTTGAATATGTGTATAGAATAGCTTCGTATCTGATCCTTGTTACATGCTATAGAGGGGGGTATTTATAGGTAAAAATGTCTAAGGAAAAGACCTAATTACCCCTAGATTACAACCGATATAGTGGAAACTATTCGGCGCCATGAACAAGGTTATAAAGGGTAAAGTTCTATAAGATAGATGGATAAGCCAAACATCTTATCAATCTTGTCGCTGAGCTTCGGAGCCTTCATCTTCCATTCGGAGGGCTTGTCCGGACTTCGTATCGAAGCACCCTTCGGCTTGACGCCTCTGTCTTCGAACAAGCGCCCACATGCTTCGAAGCTTTACAGAACCTTCGAGTTATTAATCTGAGTCCTGAAAATGAAGCAATTTCCCCCAATAGGGACTTTTCTTTATTATATCATAGGAATATTTTGTGCCAAATAAACATATTGTTTTTTTGCATAAAAGTGCAGAGAATAAAAAGACAAATTTTCCAGAATTAAAATGGTCAAATTTGGAGTTAATTTGAGCAAGATATGAATTTTTGAAGTTTAAACGATTTTCTGAATTTTATTTAAACCAGAAAACAGGCTTGGGTCCACGGTGAGCCAGGCCCACCATGGACCCGCGCACTGTGTGTGTGGGCCGGTCAGATCTGGACCGTCCGATCCAGATCGGGCGGCCAGATGCGAGGTGGGGAGCTTAAGTGATGATCAATGGTCGAGATCACGCGGTACCGGTCAACCACTGGTCAAATGGATCCGGGCGCTCGATTCTGGGATTTAATCCTGGTCGTTTGCTGCAGATCGAGCGGATGCGGTCTCGTCCGGCACGACACGCAGTGAAGGGGTAAGTACCCCTTCTTCTCCGGCGATGGTGGCGCACGGGTGCGGGCGCGGAGACGGCGGCGAGGGCCCTACGTCCTAGTTCTCGACAAAAACGGGAAGAGGAGAGGGAGGGGGTCACGACCGTACCGGACTTGGCGGTGAAGGGTGACTGGCGGTGGCCGGCGATGAGTAGGGGCGATGAAGACCTCCGGGTCAAAGGTGATCACGGTGATCCAGCGGCGATTCGTCCCAACAGAGGCGAGGCCGGGGTAGTGGGCGTGGAGGCGGTCCCGGAGAGGTCGGCAGCGAGGGCGGCGGGTGTTTGTGGTGTCGGCGATCGGCGGCCGGAGGGGAAACATGGCAAACCGAAGAAAAATGGTGGCGGCGCTCAGAAGTGCTAGAGCTAAGGCTTCTTTCGGGTTGCCTAGGTGCGGCGGCGTTGGGGGGTTAAATAGGGGTCATCGACGCTTTGGATGGAAGGCTAAAGAGGGGAAACAGAGGGGATTTCAAAAGCTCGCTGGCGAGGTTTCCATAACTCGGCTACTAGCCATCCGAGAGGGGAAAACGCGTGGGAAAGGGGGAAAAGGGACCGCCGATGGGAGGGAAACTCGATCCCGGGCATAATCTAGCGAATGGCGGCGGCCGGCGGCTCAAATCGAAAAGGGGGCGCCGGAATTGGAAGGGGGGATTCCCTTCCATTGTAGAAGATGAATCTGACAGGTGGGGGCCACCTATCAGTGGCTGCTGGTAAAACAGAGCGCACCGACAGGTGGGCCCGAGCGGTCAGAGGCGGGAGGGGGAGTGCGAGAGGCTGCCAAGTGGGCCAGAGCGAGGCGCGGGCGCGAGGGAGGGCTTTGGCGCTGTTGGGGGAGATAATCCCGATGACTGCAGGGGAACGCAAAGGTCCGTACGACTCCGAAGGAAGACCACAACTCAAAGACCCGAAGCCCTATGCCGGAGGTACCTGGACCTCCGGGCAAGGAAGCCGGAGGGCTTTGGAGGCTCCAAGACGCACCGGAGGGGTCTTCGGAGGAGGAATGATCAGATAGATGCCGGAGGCCACCCTTCGGGGCAAGGATGCCAGAGGTCACCCTTCGGGTCAAGCAGAGGCTCAAGAGGGAGGCCGGGCGATAAGAAGACCAGTCAAGTCCATAGGGGGACAAGATCGTGATCGCGTGTGCCATGTCGGGCGGCCTTTGTCGCGCCCGACATGACCGATACGCTGTCAGGGTCGAATCTTCCTGTCTGTACTACGCGGAGTCTGTTTTGTTTGTACTACTGACCAGTGTCAGACCGATTTGCAGTTGCCGGTTTAGAGGTGTCTGGCTCTTCAGGGCAGGTCACCCTATAAATACCCCCAACTACTGTTGTAATGGACACGAGATCCAAGAATACATAGCATACAACATTTCATCACTTCCACTAAGAAAACCTGCTGGTTCGATCCGTCGTCCCAATAGTTGGCGCCGTCCGTGGGGATCATAGTTCGAGAAGCTAGCGTCCTCTACATCCAGTCACCAAAGCATGTCGAGTCGGAAGGGCGCGAGCACGGTTCCTCTGCGTCGGTCAGCCCGCACCGCCGGAGTCGAGCCCACCCCAGTCGCCGAACCCGACCAGCCAGTCGTTGCGCCCGTCGGGGCGCCTGCCATGGAGCCGACCCAGGCCCCAGAGCGGACGCCCGAGGTTCGGGGCCCTGTTGGCGTGCCTGAGCCAGCTTCTGTCAATCTCGCGGGGCTCTGGGAGGGGCCGCCGAGGTGCATCCTCCGAGCGGGCCCCCGGTGGTGGCCCTCCGAACCGACTACGTCCATTCACAAGACCCTGAGACCGCCTCAGGAGGAAGCGGGAGTCAAGCCGATGCTCTGGCCACCGAGAATGCCTGGCTGAAGGCGGAACTGGCTCAGTGGCGCCAGGAGGCGTCGCTCCACCCTCTTGAGCCCTCCCGCGCTACGAGGGTTGCGGCCGTAGCCCTGAGCGACGATGAAGATCAAGCGTAGGAAGAAAACGCGTCATACGACGAGGAGCCCCCCTGCACCCAGACCTTCAGAGGGTGCTCTTCAGCTCGAAGTTTCGCGCCGCCAAACTTCCCAAGTATTCCGGGGATTCTGACCCTGGAGAGTTCTCCTGCTCGTACGCTCTGGCGATAGAAGCGTCCGGGGGGAGCCGAGACACCATGGCTAAATGCTTCCCTCTGCGCTCGAGGGGATCGCTCTCCGGTGGTTCTGGTCGCTCCGGCCTGGGACCATCCATTCGTCGGACCAGCTGAGGAAGAAATTCGTCAACAACTTTCAGGGAACCTTCGTGGCCCCTATGTCCACCGGGAGTCTCTTCCAAGTGAAGCAGCAACCCGAAGAGACTTTGCGGCAATACTCCCAGCGCTTCGCGCACACCAAGGCCCAGATCAAGGGGCTCTCGGCTTCCTCGGTCATCAACGCTGCCCGGGAAGGCGTAACCCACCCGGGCCTCCTCGACAAACTCCATCGGAAGCCTATCTCCTCGGTGGCACAGCTCATGACGTACTTCGAAGAGTACGCCCGGTCCGAAGAAGGCCAGATGCGCCGGCAGGCGATGATAGTCCCTGTCCGGGCCACGAGCGCCAAGGCGTACGAAGTCTCACCGGACCTCAACCGGGGAGCCCGCCCCGCTCCTGACTTCCACCGCCAAGACTCCGGCCGACAAGACTCCGTCCACCGGGACTCCCGGCGGGGCCGGAAGCATCTTTGGGGGGTGGTCCTCAGCATTACCCCTCGAGTCCCTGCTAAGCACCAACACACGTCCGGTGGGGGCCGCTTCACCGGGGCCAAGGCTCCGTCTCGGGCACTCTCCGGAGGAGCCACTTTTTACTGCAGCGTCCACGACGAAAACCGGAGCCACGATACTGACTCCTGCTGGACCATACTTGCCCTCCGGAGCGACTGAGGAGCCATGCTGAATAGCATGGGCCTCATGGCTCCAGATGTGATGAGTCATTGTCAACGATAGTCAAGAGGACAAAAGAAAAGAGAAGATCTGCTGTTTCACAGGCCGCGTGTGACTCAGGTACACGGGCAGCAAGCGACTGTCGGGCAGAGGAGGCTGCGAAGTCGGGCTGGCCCAATCCGGGTACATGGGCAAGGAGCAGCAGAAGACCCATTGGGCTGTTGACCAGGATTGACTCAGGTACATGGGCGGTGAGTGATTGCCGGGCCAATCAGGCCGGCCCCATCCAGGTACCTGGTGCAAAGTCGGTGGAGGCTTTGTCAGTTTCGGCGCAAAACTGACAACCGTCGATCTTGTATCGAACTGTCCAGAAGAGAAGCCGTAGTCGCTACGAAAGCTTAGCTTCCGGATAAGTCATTTGTATCTCTAGGCCCACAATCAGTCAGTCGAGTCTGTAAAAAAATCCTAAGGGTAGTTTAGTCTTTTCCTTTATTCCTGTGTCTGTAAAAAACCCTAAGGGGCTGGTGGAATATTCTAGGTCTTTGGGCAGCCTATAAATAGGGCCCCAATCCCTAGGGTTAGGTCACCCCTTATAGAATTCACTTTTTAATCCATTGGTCATTTTGTCTCCCACGTTTCTCTCTCCTGTTATGCGCCGCCAGGCACCTGTTCATTACATTTTTCCTTGCATTTACTCTGCTCTACTTATTCCAGTGAGATTGAATCTCCTGTTCTCGTTGAGGTGCATGCATTGATTTCTCTGAATTAGAAGCTTCGGTTTTTTGTGCGGTGTTGTTTTTATACCTGAGAATGTGTCTCTGTTGCGTATGTTCTTCACGTGAGGAGTACTAGTTCATACTGGTTGCAAGTAGTACTACTACACTGTAGCAACAGTACACTAGTACTCTAGCCTTGCTTTTTACTGTCTTGCTTTTTGATCGAGTAGACAAGGCTAAGTGCCTTTTCTGACTGTTTCTAGCGAAGCCCCTTCTCTCTGTTCGAAGTCCCTCAGTTCCGTGAGGCAGGCTTCGATCTAACATCCTTGAGGGCTTTGCTTGAACTTCGTCTTCACTTTGTGCACTGTGTTCCTAGCTTCGAAGTACGTTTTGTGCTGTCGGCCAGCTTGACATACTTCGACAATCTGTGCGAAGTAGCACTTTGATATTGGCATACTGCGGCTATTTTTGCGAAGCTTTCTTTGACAAGCTTCGAACGTAGCTTCGAAGTATGTTTATTTGATAGACTTCGCTCGGAGTATACTGCTGTCTTGTTCAAAGTCACAGTGTGTGTGGTTTGAAGGCCATACCTCGTTTTTGCTAGCTCCGAAGATGGAGTATAGGCTTCGATTTGGTTTTTCTACCGTGTGTCAGGCTTCGCGTCTCTTTCGGAGGTTGCTATTCTGCGAGCTTGTTCGAACCTTTCTGATCGAAATCTAGGCTTTGAAGTACTTTGTTCGAAGCAAGCTTCGATACTCCCATACTTCGCTTCGAAGCATACTTCGCTCCTTGCCACCTCGAACTAGGCTAGACCAAACACACCTTTGGCATTTTCACGACAGCCTTCGGCAGACTTCGACAAGAGACTCCGAAGCAAGCTTCGTCATTCCGAAGCAGGCTTCGACACAGCAAGCAGGCTTCGGCAAGTATCGAACAGGAGACAAATTCTGAACAGTAATCTCTCATCTCACTCCATATGTACTTAGATTATTTTACTGAGAAGTTTAGATCTGCCAGGTCTTGAATATTTTGTTTATCTGCCTATTAGCACTGTGTTGGTATTTTCTCTGTTTTTAACATCAGGTGTTTCTAGGCTAGATACTTTTAGACTTAGGCAATCTGTTCATACTTTGCTTCTTAGTCTTTTGAGGTGCGTTGGGTATTGGGAGCAGGCCATTGATTCGAAAGAATTTTTAGGTGCCCATTCACCCCCTCTAGTCGCTATTTTCGGTCCTACAACTGGTATCAGAGTTTGGTTAGGGTTTTTCCATACCTTAACTGGTTCTAAACCCAGTAGTGATCATGACTTCTCCTGGCAAGGTCCCGTCCTTGGAAGCCTATGGCTATAACTATTGGAAGACTCGCATGCGAGCCTATCTTTTGAGCCAAGGCTCGGACATCTGGGACATTTGTGTTCAGGATACATTTGTTATATTGCCAGTTGCTGAGCATGGTACTCCTGGTATCATTGCCCAGCATCTGAGCAATAGTAAAGATGTGAACATTCTATTTTCTGGTCTAGGTCCCACTGAGTTTGAGCGTGTGAGCCATCTCTCCACTGCGAGAGAGATCTGGGCTACCCTCAAGGCACACCATGAGGGAACAGCCCAAGTCAGGGCTCGGCTCTATCAGACCTACCAGCGTGAATATGAAAACTTCACACAAAAGCCGGGTGAATCTGTTGAAGCTTTGTTTGGTCGTTTTCAATAGATCATAAACAAGCTTCGGGACAACAAGTCTGAGGGTGCTTAGTTAGTCTCAGATCACGAGCAGGCGCTCAAGGTTCTCCATACCTTGGACCCAAAGATCTGGGAGATCAAGGTATCCTCTATCGTTGAGAGCACTTCTTATGATACCTTGACCATTTCTGAGTTGTTTATCAAGCTGAAGGCCACTGAGGTTGATATTCAGCTGAGATCAAATCTCACTGGTTCTGGATCAAAGTCCCTGGCCCTTGCTACACCTTCTGTTAATCCCACTTCTGTGAGCTGTGCTGGGTTCTCTTTGATGTCTATCACTGAGGACCAGCTTAAGTCTTTGGGAGATGATGACTTGTGTCTTTTTAACAACCGGGTGCGTTGTGTTTATGACAAAAGAATGTTCAAAAGACACATCACAAAATCTGGGTTCTTTGAGTGTGGTGATCCAGGACACTTCATCGCCGACTTCCCCAAGCGCAATGGACACAAGAAGGGCACCGGTGGTGGCTTCCACGACTCCGGCTAGCACGACAACTCTTCCTTCAACAAGGGCAAGCCGAAGACCAGATTCTTCAAGAAGGCCCTGAAGGACTACCGACGAGAGAACAAGAAGTGCAACAAGGCTTTCTTCGCCGAAATGGAGAAGAGCTACTCCAAGCAGTCCACGTATTCTTCCCTTTCATCGAGCTCAAGCGATGAGGAGATCGTCATCAGGAAGGGGAAGGACAAGGACGATCCGGCGGGCCTCTTCTTTATGGCTTTCGGGGATAGACCGAAGAGCCGTTCACACCAGCGCCGAAGATCCCATAGGAGCTTCTGCTAAATGGCTCTTGGGGATAAGGAAGAAAAGAGCTCCTTCGATGACTCCGACGACGACAATGAAAAGGTATCATCTTATGAACGCGAAATCGTTGATTTACTTGAAAGCGATCGTCAGGAGTTGAAATATCGATAAAAACTGCTTAGGGGAGCTAAGAAGAGGATAGATGAGTTAGAGAGTGAGCTTGCCGTGGCCGACTGACAGAATTGAGAGTCTATCTTCCTCCCCCTGCTTGGGTGATAGCAGTGAGTGCCCGAAGTGTGAGGTGCTTCTGTGTGACTTGTCGACTCTGAAGTCCAAGTACACAGAAAGGGTTGATGAGAGGGACGCTTTGGCCATTGAGCTTGAAAGCGCTCAGTTGGAGCTGAAAGATGCTCACGTCACTGCCGTCGCACCCTGTGCTGATTGCCCATCTCATCTAACTAGTTTAGCTGAGCTGAAAGCCAAGGGCAATGAGCATTTGGGGGATTTGGAGAGAGTGAGAGCTGAGCTAGCGTAGACTAGGCTAGAGCTTGAGACACTATCAGTTCCACCCACTGTCTGTGAGAACTGCTTGTCTCTTAGAATGGAATTGATCAAGCTAAAAGCCGAGAAGTCTGTCCAAATAGAGAGTGAGTGTGAGACCTGCTTGTCTCAGGTGGAGGTTCTAGCTGCCTTGAGAGAGGAGCTAGCTGATTCTCAGAATGAGAACTTTTACCTCCGTTCTATCCTGAGTTGGATCAGTGACCGAGAGCCACAACTCGGCATGATGATCCAACAGTTCAAGAGGCAGGATAGGTTTGGGGTAGGTTACACCTACACCAAGGATGACTTTGAGAGTGCCATTAGCCGGGTAGTGGAGTGGAGTAAGATGACTTTGAGAGTGCCATTAGCCGGGTAGTGGAACGAAAGAACCGCATGCTAGTCGAGATGGCCAGGACGATGCTCGATGAGCACATGACTCCTAGGTGTTTTTGGGCTGAAGCCATGAACACGGCTTGCTATCTAGCCAACCGCATTTTTATTCGAGCTTACTTAGGTAAGACTTCGTATGAGTTGCGGTTTGGCAGACAGCCCAAGGCGAGCCACTTGCGAGCGTTTGGCTGCAAGTGCTTTGTGCTCAAGAAGGGTGGGCATTTGGACAAATTTGAGTCTCGTTGCTGGGATGGAGTTTTTCTTGGCTATGCATTGTATTCTCGAGGCTTCCGTGTTTGGAACCTCGACTCCCAGCATCTTGTCGAGACTTGCGAAGTTTCATTTGACGAGTCCATGCCTTCTTTGACTCCTTCTTTTAAGCTTTCTGGTGATGATGAGCTCGGAGAGTCCATCTTCGAGGAAGATGAGGATACTCCAGTTGCTGATGAGGGTGGGCCTTCTGCACCTCCCGCAGAGCCCACACCTTCTGAGACTTCGACTGAGGACGAGGGCGGACCTCTGATCACTTCTTCCACTTCGATCGAGCCCCCTCAGTCGAGTCCAGAGGTGCCAGCTGCTGACTCCGGTGAGGTGACTTCAGATCACCAGGGAACCCGAGCAGTTCAGCATGATCACCCCTCGGAGCTCATCATTGGTGATTTGACTGAAAGAACTTTGCGTTCATCTAGTAACCCTCTTGCTGTGTTTGCTGAATCTGCTTTTGTTGCATCTTTTGAGCCTAGAGACGTTTCTCATGCTCTTTCTAATTCTAATTGGATTAATGCTATGCAAGAAGAGCTTGAGAATTTTGTCCATAATCGGGTTTGTACACTAGTTGAGCCGCCACCAGGATGCAACCCCATAGGCACCAAGTGGGTGTTCAAGAACAAGCAAGGTGAAGATGGGGTTGTGGCGCGCAACAAGGCTCGATTAGTTGCCCAGGGTTTTTGCCAGAAAGAGGGTATTGATTTCGAAGAAACTTTCGCCCCTGTTGCTCGTCTTGAGTCCATTCACATTCTCTTAGCTTTTGCCGCTTCGAAGGGTTTTAAGCTTTTTCAAATGGACGTTAAGAGTGCTTTTCTGAACGGGTTCATAGAGGAGGAACTTTATGTTAGGCAGCTCCCCGGTTTTGAGAACCCTAAGTTTCCTCGACATGTTTTCAAGTTGCAGAAAGCTTTATACGGGTTAAAGCAAGCCCCCAGGGCTTGGTATGACCGGTTGAAGCAATTGTTGTTGGGGAAGGGCTTTGTGATGGGTTCTGTGGATAAAACTCTTTTCTTGCTCAGAGATGCTTCAGATTTCTTAATCACTCAGATTTATGTGGACGATATTATCTTTGGCGGTACTACTGACTCTCTTGTGTCAAAGTTTTCTGAGCAGATGCACAATGAGTTTGAGATGAGCCTCATGGGTGAGCTTAAGTACTTCTTAGGGCTCCAGATCAAGCAGACCAAGGACGACACCTTCATCCACCAAGGTAAGTATACTCGTGATATGCTTAAGAAATTTGACTTTGGTGGAGAATTGAAGCCGCAGATGACCCCGATGGGCACATCTGGGGGCCTGGACAAGGACGAGAGCGGCATCAAGGTAAATGAAAGGGAGTTTCGAGGGATCATCGATTCACTGCTATACTTGACGGCGACAAGACTGGACATACAGTTCGTCGCGGGACTTTGCGCGCGTTTTCAGTCTTCACCACGCGCGTCTCATCGGTAGGATGTCAAGCGCATCTTCAGGTATCTCACTTATGCTCCTGATCTCAGTCTTTACTATTCAGCAATATCATCTCTTGATTTATCTGGCTTTTCGGATGCCGACTTTGGTGGGTGCCGGTTGGATCGCAAGTCGACTTCCGGTACTTGCCAATTTCTTGGTTCGTCTCTTGTCTCTTGGTCTTCTCGAAAGCAATCTGGAGTTGCTCTTTCGACCACTGAGGCTGAGTATGTAGCTGCTGCTAGCTGCTGCTCACAGTTGGTTTGGATGATTTCCACTCTACGAGATTTTGGGTTGTTCTTTCCTACCAGGGTTCCATTGTTTTGCGACAGCACCAGTGCTATTAGTGTAGGGAAAAACCCTTGTCTCCATTCAAAAACCAAACATATTGATGTGCGCTTTCATTTTCTGCGGGATCAATATGAGAAAGGTGTCATTGACCTTGTTCATGTTGATACCCATCATCAGCTGGCTGACATTCTCACCAAACCCCTAGATCAGTCTACTTTTGAGCATTTACGAGGGGATTTGGGTGTTGTGTATCCTTTCTAGGATATTTTGCGTCAGTTTCCTTTCTTCTTTACTCTTTTCTTGAGTCCTTTTGTGTGTGTCATATCATACTGAGAAACCAAGGTTTGGTTTCGAAGTCTGTGATGAGTGATTGACAGTTTTTAACCCTCTAATTCGAAGGGGTCCCTCCGAAGGGGTTCGGAGGTTGCTTCTCCGAAGGTGTTCGGAGGCTGTTTCACCGAAGGGTTCGGTGGCTCTGGTTGCTGCAGTTGTTGCAGCGGAGTGTGCTTGTCGGAGGGGTCCAATAGTACACGATGACTGGGTTGTACCGAAGGTCTCGGTATTTTGGGCGGTACACCGGAGTGTGTGCTGAAGGTTGCTAACCCGGAGAGGTCTCCGGAGTACTGGATACACTTGTCTGCTTGTCTGTGGTGCCCAAGGGACTTCGGAGTCGACGGACGGTTCGTAGCAAGTGAACCTGGGTCAAGCGGGAGGCTTGATGCCAGGGGAGCGGGGAGCTCCGTCACGAAGGCTGCGAAGGGGTCGAGGTGTGCCAGGAGAAGGCAGTAAGTGCAGAGCGTGGCTCCGGGTGAAGGTACTTCGAGACAAAGTCCTCGGAGGCGAGGCACTTCGAAGGGTACTCCGAATGGAGTGACTTCGGAGTATGGTGGTTCAAGTCCTCAGCAGAGGCCAGGTGTTCGAAGTGTGCTCCGGAGGGAGACACTCGAAGGTTACCCGACGAAGGTCTCAGAAGTCGAGGTGCATCGAAGGCATGGTCCGGGTGAGGCTCGTCGAGGAGTGTGCTCGGGGAGAGGCACTGCGACGAAGTGCTCATGGAATGCTCCATGCGGAGGCCTCGGACGAAGGAGGGACTTCGAAGGGCGGTACTCCGAAGGTGGGGCTTCGGAGTGAGGTTGTCTTGAGGTACTTCGGCCTGCATGGCTTCGGTACACGGACTGACGGAGTTCGAGCTGGGAGGAGCTGCGAAGCCGTGGTGGTCCACTCCGAGGATGTTGGTGCGAAGGCCCAAGGGCTTTGACGGCTTCGGCTCAAAACCGTCACTGTATCGGAGGCTGACTTCGGTGAAGCGAAGGCCATCAGGCTCAAGGCTTCTCACCGAAGCTACCGCACCCCTCGCGTGCGAAGGGGGGCTTCAGAAAGGTCAAAGGCTGTAAAGGCTGACAGTGTCTGCTCTGCAAAAAGCTGGCGTTGTCCCCTCTGCAAAGCTGACAAAGAAGCTGACAGAGAAGCCTCCATAATAATGTTGACTACCTTTTGTACCCCTCAGTTCTGATGAGACAAAACCAATGTAAACCCTAGGGGTAAAGTAGTCAATTCACATGGATGAATAGTGGCTATAAATAGTGGGGGCTGGTAGGTCACATTTAACACTTTGAGCATTCATTGTAGAACTCCTGTGCTAGCCTCCATACTTTGTATTCATCCTGAGTTCATTTATTGTGTTCCTTGTTCAAGCAGCGAAGCCCTGATTCTGTGTTCATTTCATGCTTGAACTTGTTTGCATACCTCGCTACACACCTCGCTCTCTTGTGCGTCACATCTTTTGAGTTGAGTGTGCGAAGCCTGTTTGAGCGAAGCCTGTGTTTTAGCGAAGGGTGTTTTCAGTGTGTTCGCTCTGTGCAATTGGAGGCTAGTCCTCGCTGTTTGCTAGCGAAGCACTGATCGAGGTCTGTTTTGCATCTCGTGTCGAAGCCCGTAGCGAAGTCCGTTTAGTGTGCGTTTAGACCTTCGCAGTACGAAGCCCAGCACCAGTTGCTGTCGCTAAGTATTTTGGTCGAAGTCCTCAGAGGGTAGTCCACTCTTGCGAAGGGTGAAGTGCGAAGCCTGCTCGAAGCACTCTGAGTGCGGAGCCTGCACTGACTTAGCAGAGTTGGGTTTTCAAGGTGTGTGTGGAGCGAAGTCTTCTTGGCTTCGAACTTTTGCCACTTGCGAAACTTGTGTTCGGAGCTGTGAAATAACTCCGAACCAGAACTTCGAAGGTTGTGTTCGAAGCCTGTTCCGCAGGAGACAGTATTAAAACAGAAGGCTAGTTTTTAGTCTGAAATTTTAAAAGCTCCCATTCACCCCCCCTCTAGTCGCTGTTTCCGGTCCAACAATTGGTATCAGAGCAGGTTAAGATCACCAGTTGACCTTAACCGGTTTTGTGATCTTTTGGCGATATGGACAGAGTTAGTAAAATACCTCTGTTCGATGGGACTGATTTTGCATACTGGAAGGTGCGCATGGAGGCTTACTTGCTAAGCCAAGGAAATGCAATTTGGGAGATTGTGGACTCACAATACTCCATCCCTGAGACTCGCACCTCTCAAACAGAGAAGGATCAGTATAATGCCAACTCGAAGGCTAGAAATATACTGTTCATTGGTTTGAGCCGGAGTGAGTTTGATAGGGTGCAGCACCTTAGGACTGCTAGGGAAATTTGGACCACTCTCACTATTTTTCATGAGGGCTCTACACAGATTAAGGCCAGGCGCCAAGGCACATACAATCAACAGTATCAGCTATTTGTGCAGGCACCTGGTGAATCTATAGACGCCATGTTTTCTCGCTTTGATGCTATAGTGAGTAACTTGTGGTCCAATGGGACGCTTGCTTACAATGATCATGACAGGGCTATCAAGCTTCTCTATGCTCTTGACCGTAGCATATGGGAAGTGAAGATATCTAGCATTGAGGAGTCTGCAGGTTATGACACATTGACCTGTGATGAGCTCTTCAGCAAGCTGAAGTCCACAGAGATTGCCAAAGCGTCTCTCGCAGTGCATAGAAGCACTTTGCCACAACCATTGGCATTGGTTTCTAGCACTAGCCGTGGCACCACTTCAGAACCAAGCACATCTGGCACTTGTGTTCTTGCAGATGGTTTGCTTTGTCCTCCCTGGTCTCCGTCACTAAGGAGCAGGTGGATACTCTGGACGATGATGAGCTTGCTCTCATTGCCAGAAGGTTCACCCGTTTTCACCATGAGAGACGAGATCAGAGGAGAAGTGGTTTCAGTGGTTGTTTTGAGTGTGGCGACACTTCTCACATCAAGGCCAATTGCCCAAAACTCAAGAAGAGAGATGAGAGTGAGCGCCCCAGATACCAAAAAAAGGAGAGGAAACCCTTTGTGAAGGGCAAGCGCGGCAAGGTGGCTAAGAGGGTAGCCAATGCCGCTTCCAGAGCATTTGTTGCTGCTCTCAGTGACATCGACACTTCCTCAACTGAGGAGTCGAGCTCTGAGGAGGAGGAGTCTCCAAGGAACGAGGAGAAGAAGGACAAGAAGGGACGAGATTTCACCGGCCTTTGCTTCATGGCCGACAGCGATCACAGCGGCGATGAGCTTGACTCATCTGAGGTACCTCTATCCTATGACCAGCTTTCAATTAAACTAGATGAGCTGAATGAAGTAGTTCTTGGTCAGGATAGGTTACTTGTGCAAGCCGCTAGAGATAGAAAAGAACTTAGACTTAGGCTAGAAACTATTTCTACTGATTATGCCATGCTTAAGTCTAGGGTTAATGACACTGAATGTGAATCTTGTACTGTTGTCATGGGTGAGCTTGCTCAGTTGCGTTCTGTACATGCTCAAACTCTTTCTGAGCTTGAGACTGCACAGAAGCAGCTTTTGATGGTGGATTCTAGTCATGATACAACTGAATGTATGAACTGCCTTTTATTACGTGAGAACATTAATTTACGAGATAAGCATTTTCATGATTTAGAGGCTAGATTAGAGAGGACTGGTAGTTCTAAGGATGTGCAGCCTGTGTGTGACACTTGCATAACCCTTAAGGACCAGCTAGGAACTGTTAGAGAGCGAGCTGAGAACCTCATGACTGAAAATGAATACCTTCTTTCTGTGGTGAACAAATGCACTGAGGGAAAGGGTAGGATGGATTTGCTCTTGGCCAAGACCAAGATGTGTGCTGACAGAGCAGGGGTAGCTCTAGGTTTGGGTTTTGAGAGGATTCCTTCAGACAGTAAGACCAAAACTGTTTTTACCTCACCCACTACCTTAGAGAAAGAAAGAGCTCTGTTAGATACTCCATCAGCCAAAAAGCCTACCCGAACTCAAAAGAAAACCACTCCTCCTGCCAAGAAAATCCCTCCCAAGAAAACCACTCAGCAGAAGGCCAAGGAGCCTGTGAGAGTTGCTCCTGTGACCCATGAGAGTGCCCCTAGGAGAATTTTTCATTGTTCCTACTGTCAGCGGGTGGGTCATTTGGTTGGGTTCTGTTTTCGTCGCATCAAGGATGAGCGACGCTCTCAGGCGTTGAGTTACCAGGACATGCATTACCCATCTTTAGGTATGCATGAGTCTGAGTTTTACTATCGTCCTGTTTTTGAGGCTCCTCGTGCTTCTCGGAGAGGTTTTGCTCCTCGAGGTGTTCACCATGTTCCATATGGTGGTAGACCTCGGGCGAGTAGCTTTGTACCTCGTCAGAGTAGGAGACCTCGTCATGCTTTTAGATCGCAGCATGTAGGTAGACCTCGCACTTTGCATCATTCTGATTATCCTATGCGTAGACAGTCTACTTTTACTGTGCCTACTACTCGTATCACTCAATGCTGGATGCCTCGTCATACCTTCACTCACCCCAGCACTGAGCGATCAAGATTTTCTTATCATGTGTAGGTGACAGATCGAGGCTTGGAGGGCACGTGGATCATGGACTCCGGTTGTTCGCGCCATATGACCGGAGATGCAGCATGGTTCTCCAGCCTCACCACAACCAAGCAAAGGGAACATATCACCTTCGGGAACAATCGAAGGAGTAGAGTGAAAGGTAAAGGTGTGGTAAGAATTAACTCGAATTTCACTCTCAAAGATGTTGCTTTGGTTGAGAACCTGGGATACAATTTGCTTTCTATATCTCAGTTGCTGGATGAGGGCTTCGAAGTGCGATTCCATCGCGATACTTCGCAAGTACTCAATTCTGATGGCGTTGTGGTTTGTAAGATCTTTAGAGTTGGGAGAGTTTTTGGAGCTGATTTTTTGAGTCATCAGGATCTTCTCATTGTATTGTTGCACATTCGACTTCTGAGCTTTGGAAGTGGCATAGGAGACTAGGGCATATGAGCTTTGAGTTGCTCGCTCGTCTGAGTGCCCTAGGTCTGATCCGAGGATTGCCCAAGCTCAAGTTTGAGAAGAATTTAGTTTGCACTCCTTGTCGACATGGAAAAATGATTGCCGCTTCGCATTCGCCTGTCACCACAGTGATGACTGAACAACCCGGAGAACTTCTCCACATGGACACTGTAGGTCCTTCTCGAGTTAGTTCTTTAGGCGGCAAGTGGTATGTGTTAGTCATTGTCGACGATTTCTCTCGCTACTCTTGGGTCTTCTTTCTTGCCAGCAAGGATGAAGTGTTTTCACACTTTCGGAGCTTGGCCTTGAGACTTTTCACTGAACTCCCTGATGCATTGAAATTCATTCGAAGTGATAATGGCACTAAGTTCAAGAACAATCTCTTTGTTGACTTTTGCATGGAGCATGGCATAGAACATCAATTCTCTGCTCTGCGGGTTCCTCAACAGAACGATGTTGTTGAGAGAAAGAACCGCACTTTGGTTGAGATGGCTAGGACGATGCTTGATGAGCACAGGACTCCTAGAAAATTCTGGGCTGAAGCCATGAATACTGCATGTTACATCTCAAACCGAATCTTCTTGCGCTCAATTTTGAACTTAACATCTTATGAGCTACGTTTTGGGAGACATCCCAAGGTTACTCATCTTCGAGTTTTTGGCTGTCGTTGCTTTATCCTAAAACGTGATAATTTGGACAAATTTGAGTCGCGTTCTTCTGACGGGATCTTTTTGGGTTACACTACACATGGTCATTCTTATCGTGTTTATAATTTGGAAACTAACACTGTCATTGTTGGCGTAAAAGATTACGCTAACAGGTTTCTGTAGAAAAGAAACTAACAAACGAAGTGTTTGCGAAGAGAACTGTTCTAAGCCTCCGAAAGGATAACAACTTAGAATAGTTCGAATGTGTGTATTGAATAACTTGTATTCGGTCCCTATTACAGGGTGAAATGGGGGGTATTTATAGGCCCAAATATTAAGGAAAAGACCTATTTACCCCTCTATTACAACCGACATAGTGGAAACTATTCGGTACCCTTGATAGGGCTAAAATGGTAAAAGACTAATCTAATGATATAAAAGATAAATCTTCCATCTTAGCTGGCAATAAAGATCTTGAATTGCCTTAGTTCGAAGATGTACTTCGAACCAATGCCTATCTTCGTACTTCGAGCTTGACTCAGGGTATCTTCGAAGATGGATGTCTGGAAACCTTCGAATCCACTATCTGCTTTCATGTTGTTGCGGCAATAACCCCGAAGATGAGATATTTTCCCCCAACAGTCATCGAGTCATGTGATGTGACTTTTGATGAATCAACCCCTCTGTTAGTTCTACGATTGAACAGGCCAATGAACACGACATGGAACAGACCATCTTCGAAGAAGAAGATCCCGGAGAGTTCGAGGATGAACCCCTACTACCCTCGACATCAACCCCTGAAGCCGACCCCGCTATGACTACTTCGGCACAAGGTCCCGAAGCAACTACCTCGACATCGGTCATCTTGGACCACTCCAACTGCACAAGTTGAGGGGGAGACTGCATCCCGCCGCGAGGCTCCACACCATGTTCAAAGGATGCATCCTCCAGAGCAGATCATTGGTGAGCTTGATCAAAGGGTAACACGTTCTCATGCTCATTTCATTGATTCCGCTTTTGTTGCTTCTTTCGAGCCCTTAGATGTTAGTCATGCACTTTCTGATTCTAGTTGGATCAATGCCATGCATGAAGAACTTGAAAATTTTGAGAGAAACCAAGTCTGGACTTTAGTTGATCCTCCACCAAATGTTCATTTCATTGGAACAAAATGGATTTTCAAAAACAAACAAGGGGAGGATGGGACTGTAGTTAGAAACAAGGCTAGACTTGTATCTCAAGTGTTGGGGGAATATATTTCCCTTAAACAGGGGCCAAATGACGTCAGCCTCCGACAGCCTTCGGCCCAGAGCCAGGTACTGTCGGAGCCTGTTTTCTCTCTAAGTATTGTTTCCAGGTCCCAATGTGCCTTTCGGGGCCCGTAGCTGCGGAGCCCTCAACCAGGAGGTCCGGCCCGGAGCCCCCAATTCGGGCCCTGGCGCAGGGCGCCGGAGGCCACCCTCCGGGAGTCAAGTCCGGAGGCCACCCTCCGGAGCCAAGTCCGGAGGCCACCCTCCGGGAGTCCAGTCCGGAGGCCACCCTCCGGGAGCCAAGCCCGGAGGCCACCCTCCGGAGCCAAGTCCGGAGGCCACCCTCCGGGAGTCCAGTCCGGAGGCCACCCTCCGGGAGCCAAGTCCGGAGGCCACCCTCCCGGAGCCAAGTCCGGAGGCCACCCTCCGGGAGCCAAGTCCGGAGGCCACCCTCCGGAGCCGAGTCCGGAGGCCACCCTCCGGGAGCCGAGTCCGGAGGCCACCCTCCGGGAGCCAAGTCCGGAGGCCACCCTCCGGAGCCAAGTCCGGAGGCCACCCTCCGGGAGCCGAGTCCGGAGGCCACCCTCCGAGAGCCAAGCCCGGAGGCCACCCTCCGGAGCCAAGTCCGGAGGCCACCCTCCGGGAGCCAAGCCCGGAGGCCACCCTCCGGAGCATGCTTCGAAGCTCCCCTCTGGGGTGCACTCCGGAGCCTTTCCCCCAGCCTCTGCCTTCGGCATATCTTTTAGCTGGTCAAAGCCTGGCGCAGTCTGACAAGTTAGTAAAGCTGTAAAGTTGCCTGGCACTTTTTGTACCGTAGCTAGCTCCTTTTCCCCTCTCTGCCCCTATGAGCCAAGGGCTCATAAGGGGGGCATCCCAGTCTTTTCCTCTGGCCTGCGTGCCTATAAAAGCAGGGCCAAGCCCTTGTAACGGGACACATGCTCCAGGGGGCCATGAGACCCTGGAGTTATCCTCTTCACATCAAGGCACACCATGCCAAATCCATTACAAACTGGACGTAGGGTTATTATCCCCTAGGGGAGGCCCGAACCAGTATAAACCCTATCTCTCCCTGTGAGAACCCATCGAGGTTCACTCTCCACATCGTACTCCACCATAGAAAAACCTGCTGGAACTAACGCAAATGTTCCAACAGTTGGCGCCGTCCGTGGGGACCTTAGTCCTAGAAGCTAAGTTCTCTACCACTGCCTGCAACCCGAAGTGCGCCCGAGGGGGGAGCATCAAGGCTTTCTCGCTTCGCGCACCCTCCGGCAAGGGGCTTCGGGTGCAGGTCGAAGGCCACCTTCGCCTTCCTCCATCCTTCGCATACCGGAGCCCACTCTCCGGCAAGGGGCTCCGCTCCACGTTCCAAAGGTCATCGAAGTTCCGAGGGCTACAAGGTAAGTACCGCCCGAAGCCTTACTCCAATGCACCAACCTGCAGTTACATTAACATAAACCCGAAGCCATGCTTCGCCTTATTTTAACCCGAAGCCATGCTTCGCCTTATTTTAACCCGAAGCCATGCTTCGCCTTATTTTAACCCGAAGCCATGCTTCGCCTTATTTTAACCCGAAGCCATGCTTCGCCTTATTTAAACACGAAGCCATGCTTCGCCTTATTTAAAACCGAAGCCATGCTTCGCCTTATTTAAAACCGAAGCCTTGCTTCGCTTCATAAAATCCAGAGTACCCCTCCGAAGGCTACACAGCGCCCCCGGGCCCGTAGCAGTGGGTTTAAAAGGACTCCGGGTCACTGGCCCGACGCGTCCGGGGATTCCGGGCTCCGCGCCCGAAGCATCCCAGGGATTCCGGGTTCCGCACCCGAAGCATCCCAGGGTCGAAGGTGACCCAGAGTCGAAGGTGGCTCAGAGTCGAAGGTGGCTCACGCTATCACAGGTTCGGTGAATCCACACCAAATGTCCTTCTCACTACAGGACCAAGTTCCGAAGCCCTGCTTCATTATCTAAACACGCACCGGAGCCCCGCTTCGTGTGACATGACCTAAGCTGAAAAGCTAAGTTTGTCGAAGTCAAACTTCGCTAAAGAAATCCTAGTGCGTTCAGGGCCTCGCCCACGCACAACATCCAAATCCCGGCATGCCGAAGCATGCTTCGCTCCAATTGGTTATGCGGAAGCCTTGCTTCGCACCAAATCGATGCGTTCGGAGCCCACAAGAGGCCTTCGCTCGGTACAAATCCAAATATCCGAAGCCGCCGAAAAGGCGCACACCTTCGCATGTTTATTTTTTGCCCGCACCAGCAGCGGTTAAGTCCCTAACTGCCACGAGCAAAAGGGGGGAAGAATGTATGCGAGGTGTGCGAGTGTAATGCGCAGTACGAGCGTGACAAACAAAGCGTTCGAAGCCAGACAATGCGAAGCATACAAACAAAGTATGCAAATATAGTAAACTCCGTTCATTAAGAAGACAATTGAGAAGTATGTTACAAACATGCTTCGAAAACAAAACTACGAGTAATCTGTGTCTAAGCCTAAAAAGAACCGAGTGCGAGGCCCCAACCCTCGCTCGCCTCTCCTTCGGCGGGGGCCCCCTCGGCTGGATGTTGCCTCGTCGGAGCCCGCTCTCCCTCGACCGGCCCGTCCAGGCTCCGAAGCCCACAGGTTTCGGCTTCCGCTTTGCAGGTTGCTCTAGGTTCGCGAAGCAGGCGGAGCCGTGTCGAAGGCAGAAAAGTCTAGGGCTTCGTCGCTCGCTAAGGCCGCTCGCGAAGGCAAAGGTAAAGGGCTCTGAAGGGGCTCCGCCTTCACAGCGGCTAGCAAATCCTGAGCTATTTCGGAGATGGCTTCGCCCTAGGCCCCCTCGGAAGCTTAAACCGAGGGGGGCCTTCGGACCTAGCTACTTCAAGGATCGCCCACAGTTGTCGAAGCCCTTCAGAGTCCTCGAGGACTTCGAAGTCTATGCTCGAAGGCTGAGCCTGGGCAGGTATAAAAAACCCCCGCATTCATATTAATAAAATGATAAGTTTTTACAAAGCCTACAGCTAGGTATTACAAGGAAGCCTAAGGAGATCTACACCTTCGGAGGCGGAGTCGTCGAGGTCGAAGGCTTGTCCGAGTCGACGGGCCCCTTGAACCGGCGTTGTCGAAGGGCCTTCATGAGGTCAAGGACTGCCTCGCAGCCTTGCTCCTTCCAAGGCTCCTGCAGCCGCCGCCAGGCCCCGCGGACTTCGCCCGGAGGCGTCACCAAGTGCGGGCCCCCGAAGGCCACGGGGGCCACAGAGGTTGCCGCCCGAAGGTGGTCGCACCCTGCGGCATGAAGCATATGCAACACCCCTTGACCGGCGACGCGACCGGCCATAAGAGCGAAGCCCGTCAGCGCTTCGTCCGCTACCGAGGCTGCGGTCTTCAAGAAGTCGGCGCGGTCCCCAATCGGGTCTTGATCGCCAAAATCCGGAGTCCGACACTCGGTCCCTATTTTCTCAAGGACCTCGGTCAGACTCTGAGTGGCCTCGCCGAGATTAGCCACGACGAAGCTTTCAAGATCCCGAGCCCGCTGGCGGAGCTCCTCGTTCTCCTTCGCCTGACGGGCCTCGGCGTCCTTCGAAGCTTGGAGCTCCGCGCGGAGCCGAGCCGTCTCCGAGGCCAAGGCTTCCTTCGCCTCAGCGGCCGAAGCCTCGGCCCGCCTCCGCTTCTCGACTTCTTCCAGGACCTCGCGGCGAAGGGCCTCCTTCTCTTCCGCGAGGCGCTCCATCCGCCGGTCAGCAGCAGTCGAAGCTGCCGCGTTCAGTGCGAAGGCCTGCAGGAATTCAAGCAACCTTAAGTATTAACCAAGGGACAAGTATAGTTCGAAGCTGCAAGGGGCTCCGCTCACCCGCATGAGGACTTCATTCGAGCTAACGAAGAGCTCCGTGGAATCTCGGTGGCTAAGCTGGGCCACCAAGTCCCCCTCCTCCGCAGAAGCGCAGGCCTCGCGGAAGCCGAGGATCGCCGCCGCCGTCACGCCCCCCCTCGGCTTGAAGGGGTGAATCACCGCCACGGTGGTCTCCGCGGGCTCCGGCGAGGCGGGGCTCAAGCCCACCACGTCCACCTCTTCTTTGCCTCGAGGGACTTCGCGGCCTCCGCTGCCTTCATCGTCGGACGAAGCACTCTCGGACTCCGAGTCGCTGCCGCTGCCGCTGCTGCTGTCGCTGCTACTCGAAGCTTCCGTGGGCTTCGCCTCGGCATACTTCGATCCACCCTCGCTTGTCGGCTTCGTCTTAGCGGGCCTCGCATCGTCCTCGTCCTCTGCAGGGAGCCAAGTCAAAACCTGCATATTGAAGAGAAGCATGCAAAAGAAAAAGGGTTTACCATCATCAGAGATCTCTTGGAAGGAAGCAGGAGCTAAGTGTGTCCTCCAGCTCCCTCGCTGCGAAGCTGGCGCATCCACCTCCGCGCCTGAAGTTGGCTCCGCCGGGGCATCCGTGGCCTCCTTGGCAGCAGGAGTGCGCGCGTCGGCCTCCGCCTCCGAAGTCCTCGCCGACAGGGGCTTCGCGGCCTTCTTGGGAGTCGGAGTAGTTGCGGGCTTCGCCGCAGCCTCCCCCGAGGCGTCCGCCTCGTCCTCGTCCCCCCTCTTCCTCTTGGCTCCGGCCGACGAGGTAGCCAGGTGGGCGAAGTCCGGCAGAGCAGGGAGCCCTCCGAGGCCAAGCGCGGTCCACACTCTGTTCCAGCGCTCCCAGGACCCCACCAGGGCAAGGCGCTGGTTCTGCTCCTCGGGGGTCGGAGTCCCGACGACTCGGTCCGCCGCCGCGATGGCCTCCTCCGGGGTCCTCATGTCGAGGTCGGCTACACGAAAAGGTTGAGTTAGGAGCAAAGTATTCGAAGCATTAAAAGCAAGAAGAGCGCGAAGCCTTACAGAAGCGGTCGAAGGCCAGCTCGCTGAGTTCACCTCGACCCGAAGCTTTGAAGAGACCCTCCGGCCAGGAGCGTGCAAGGGGGCTGAGCCGAAGGGTGATGAACTCCTCCGCGAGGTCCCTCATGCTCATCTTCGCCGCCACCCTTCGGAGCAGAGAGATCCTCGAGTGAAGGAGGCCTTCGCTGGTCGTCACCACCCCTTCGCGCCGGTACAGGATGTGGGCGTTGGTACTCCGAAGGGGAGAGTTCGCGCCGACGGAAGCGTAGAACCACTCTTGATCCCATCTCGAATACCACCTGTTGTTTACAGCCCTCGCAGGGAAGGCGTCCTGGAACTCCTTCCGGAGCTGGAAGTTGGCGCTGCCGAAGGCCAGCGCCCTCTTGACGCGGTCCGTCCCCTCCCTGGGCTTCGGCTGGCAGTTGGCGTCGTGAAGGGCAACGAAGACATCCGCGCGGCCCTCGCAGCCTTCGGCCCTCATGGCCCACTCAAAGACAGCTAGCCTCGCCACCGCGTTGGGCGAAAGCTGAGGGAGCTCGAGGTTGTAGGCCTTGAGGACTTCGCTCAGCATCCCCACTGCAGGCAGTCCAAGGCCGGCCTCGAAGAAGGCTTCAAACACCACCACCTCGTCAGCACGAGGCTTCGGTACGGCCTCCGACTTCTCTGGGACCCTTAATTGGATTTTCGCTGCAATCTTCCCCTCGCAGGCTCTCCGGACCGACTCCTCCGTAGAGATCGAAGCCCTCATCTCCAGGGTCTGCTCGAACCTGTCGGAGGGCGTCCGAAGGTCCCTCGGCCCCAGTCGCCTAGCTGCGGGCTTCGCTGCCGCGGCCGCTGCTGCCGCCGCCTGCACTTGGGCGAAGCCTGAGCCCGATGCCAAAACCAGGGGCTTCGCCACTGCCTTCTTCGGCATTCCGATCAGACTTCGGCACGAAGGACTAAAGGATGGCGAAGGGCTAGAAGCTAGCGAGGGTCGCTCTGCGAGGCTAGGAGGAAAAGGAGAGCGAAGGTGGTAAGGCGGTAAGAAAAAAGTGAATGAAAGTGTGCCGGGGCTGCACGCGGTAAGTCCCCATTTATAGGCACGGTAAGAATTCCAACCGTCATGGGCCGAGCCCGCCGCCAGATGGGCCTCCGGCGAAAGCGAATCAAGCCCAAGCAAGGTAACGGTAACTTTTCTGACAGTTGCGGAGCCGTTCGGGCTCCCCGAGGCCGCTCTGGCACGAGCATTTATTACCCCCAGGAATCGAGGTCTCCTTCGGTCCTGGCTCCGAAGGTATGTTTTCTCTGAAGTGTTTTCAGGTCATTTGTCCTGAGGGCGCGTGCACCCCTTCGTTCCGAAGGCCTACACGCGAGGGGCTACTGTTGGGGGAATATATTTCCCTTAAACAGGGGCCAAATGACGTCAGCCTCCGACAGCCTTCGGCCCAGAGCCAGGTACTGTCGGAGCCTGTTTTCTCTCTAAGTATTGTTTCCAGGTCCCAATGTGCCTTTCGGGGCCCGTAGCTGCGGAGCCCTCAACAAGGAGGTCCGGCCCGGAGCCCCCAATTCGGGCCCTGGCGCAGGGCGCCGGAGGCCACCCTCCGGGAGTCAAGTCTGGAGGCCACCCTCCGGAGCCAAGTCCGGAGGCCACCCTCCGGGAGTCCAGTCCGGAGGCCACCCTCCGGGAGCCAAGCCCGGAGGCCACCCTCCGGGAGCCAAGTCCGGAGGCCACCCTCCGGAGCCAAGTCCGGAGGCCACCCTCCGGGAGTCCAGTCCGGAGGCCACCCTCCGGGAGCCAAGTCCGGAGGCCACCCTCCGGGAGCCAAGTCCGGAGGCCACCCTCCGGAGCCGAGTCCGGAGGCCACCCTCCGGGAGCCGAGTCCGGAGGCCACCCTCCGGGAGCCAAGTCCGGAGGCCACCCTCCGGAGCCAAGTCCGGAGGCCACCCTCCGGGAGCCGAGTCCGGAGGCCACCCTCCGAGAGCCAAGCCCGGAGGCCACCCTCCGGAGCCAAGTCCGGAGGCCACCCTCCGGGAGCCAAGCCCAGAGGCCACCCTCCGGAGCATGCTTCGAAGCTGCCCTCTGGGGTGCACTCCGGAGCCTTTCCCCCAGCCTCTGCCTTCGGCATATCTTTTAGCTGGTCAAAGCCTGGCGCAGTCTGACAAGTTAGTAAAGCTGTAAAGTTGCCTGGCACTTTTTGTACCGTAGCTAGCTCCTTTTCCCCTCTCTGCCCCTATGAGCCAAGGGCTCATAAGGGGGGCATCCCAGTCTTTTCCTCTGGCCTGCGTGCCTATAAAAGCAGGGCCAAGCCCTTGTAACGGGACACATGCTCCAGGGGGCCATGAGACCCTGGAGTTATCCTCTTCACATCAAGGCACACCATGCCAAATCCATTACAAACTGGACGTAGGGTTATTATCCCCTAGGGGAGGCCCGAACCAGTATAAACCCTATCTCTCCCTGTGAGAACCCATCGAGGTTCACTCTCCACATCGTACTCCACCATAGAAAAACCTGCTGGAACTAACGCAAATGTTCCAACATCAAGGTTATTCTCAATTAGAAGGGATTGATTTTACTGAAACTTTTGCACCTGTTGCTCGTCTTGAGGCCATTATGATTTTACTTGCATTTGCGGCATCCCGTGGTTTCAAACTCTATCAA
Source organism: Zizania palustris (assembly GCA_019279435.1). NCBI lineage: Eukaryota > Viridiplantae > Streptophyta > Magnoliopsida > Poales > Poaceae > Zizania > Zizania palustris. Next base: position 30,647 of record JAAALK010000508.1, on the reverse strand, counting down.
ATGGATGAGAAAAGTGCTTTTCTTAATGCCTTCATAGGCGAAGATGTTTATGTAAAACAACCCCCTGGTTTTGAAAACCCCAAATACCCACATAAAGTCCTTAAACTTCACAAGGCTCTTTATGGACCCAAGCAGGCCCCTCGGGCATGGTATGATAGACTTAAGTCTTTTCTGCTTGAGCGGGGGTATTTGATGGGATCTGTTGATAAAACCCTATTTACTCTCAAGCATGGCAAAGATTTCCTTCTAGTGCAGATTTATGTGGATGATATCATCTTTGGTGGCTCTTCTCATGCTTTGGTTGCCGAGTTTGCAGATGCCATGAGCAGGGAGTTCGAGATGTCCATGATGGGCGAACTCACATTTTTCCTTGGTTTGCAAATTAAGCAAAGCAAACAGGGTACCTTCGTCCATCAGACGAAGTACACCAAGGACCTGCTCAAGAAGTTCGACATGGCTGATGCGAAGCCTTTCGCCACTCCAATGGCTACATCTGTAGCATTGGATCCTGACGAAGATGGAGAAGCCGTAGATCAGAAGGAGTTCTGAAGCATGATCGGCTCCCTCCTCTACTTGACTGCTACGAGGCCAGACATACACTTCACAGTGTGTCTGTGCGCTCGTTTTCAGGCTTCACCACGAGCTTCGCACCGCCAAGCGGTAAAGCGCATTCTCAGGTATCTCAAACATACCCTTGAATTCGGCATTTGGTATTCAGCGTCATCCTCTTTGTGTCTTTGAGGTTATTCCGATGCGGACTTTGCTCGGTGTAGGATTGATAGGAAAAGTACCTCTGGTACTTGTCATTTTCTGGGTACTTCTCTGGTTTGCTGGTCTTCCCGCAAACAGTCTAGTGTTGCACAGTCGACGGCTGAGGCCGAATATGTTGCTGCAGCTAGCTGTTGCTCTTAGATTTTGTGGATGGTTTCCACTTTGCGGGATTTCGGGTTAGATTATAAGAGTGTTCCACTTTTCTGTGATAACACTAGCGCTATTTGTATTGCAAACAACCCGGTTCAGCATTCCAGAACCAAATACATTGATGTGCGATATCATTTTCTCAGAGATCATAATGAGAAGGGTGATATTGAACTTCAATATGTTGATACCCAACACCAGCTAGCTTATATTTTCACAAAACCCCTCGATGCTTCACGTTTTGCCTACTTGCGTGGGGAACTTGGTGTTTGTCACCCTTACGGCATTTTGTGAGGGGGAGCAGATTTTAATTGCCTTGCATATGCTCATCATGTGTGAAATTGCATTTACATCTTTTGCACTTATATGCCTGATTTTAATCCATGTGATCATGTCAGCTCAACTCTTTTTAATTTATCTGGAACATTTTGTACATGATGTTTCTTTTCAAAAATCAAATCGTGCTCACTGCTTAGTCTTGAAACTAGCATGTTTAGGCGAGGCTGCTTTAGCTATCTTTTATCTGCTTGACAACAATACTCCCTTTCTCTGGATGCTAATCATTGCAACTTGAAAAATTGTGTTACTTACTCATGGATATTCATAAAGTGCAAAACAATTTGTTCACTTAATTCAAATTCCAAAAATTCATGATTTGCACACTTCAAAGCAAAAAGATCCAGGTGGGTTTGTTTGTCGCACTACCCTACTCTAGACTGCTTACCATTGCACATTGGTCTGAACTGGGATAGTGTAGTGTATGCCAAAATCACCGCCTTAAGCTTCTAATGGCTTTCATGCCTAGGCTTGGCTTGATTGGAAAGTATAAGGTAGACAAACAAATAACCCCTGGCATTATGAAAAAGAAAAATTCATTAATCATCAAGTTTGCTTTTCATTACTCCACTTGAACTAGACTTGTCTGTCTAGAGTAGAAATTGACTAGCTTTGTGCAGCACCTGCTTTTACATGTCTAGTTACCTTGATTAAGTGGTGATGCTTTTATTTCAAAAAGATAAAATCACATGCTCTCATCATGTTTTTAGAGAATGTTAAATTGAGATGAGCACATAAAAAATTGGTATTAATGTTGGCATATTTTTGCTCTATATGTCTTTGCAATTCTGCTCATTTCGAAGCTTTGCATATTTTGAATGCTCCATGATGCTTGCATTGCCAAAGGGGGAGAAATTTTTAGTTCTCTGCAGCAAGGGGGAGATTTGCCGAAGGGGAGATTTGCCGAAGGGGCTTTTACTCTTTTATCAAGTGACATGATCTGGCTCGTTTCTGAGTTTTTATGGTCACTTGTGTGCTGAAATTTTTCAATTTTTCTTGAACATGAATTTGGCTGTCAATGCACTCATCAAGGAGGAGATTGAGAAACCAAGGTTTGGTTTCGGAGTCTGTGATGAGTGATTGACAGTTTTTAACCCTCTGATTTGAAGGGGTCCCTCCGAAGGGGTTCGAAGGTTGCTTCTCCAAAGGTATTCAGAGGCTGTTTCACCGAAGGGTTCGGTGGCTCTGGTTGCTGCAGCTGTTGCAGCGGAGTGTGCTTGTCGGAGGGGTCTGATAGTACACGATGACTGGGTTGTACCGAAGGTCTCGGTATTTTGGGTGGTAGACCGGAGTGTGTGCTGAAGGTTGCTAACCCGGAGAGGTCTCTGGAGTACTGGATACACTTGTCTGCTTGTCTGTGGTGCGCAGGGGACTTCGGAGTCGACGGACGGTTCGTAGCAAGTGAACCTGGGTCAAGCGGGAGGCTTGATGCCAGGGGAGCGGGGAGCTCCGTCACGAAGGCTGCGAAGGGGTCGAGGTCCGTCCTCAGGTCGAGGTGTGCCAGGAGAAGGCAGTAAGTGCAGAGCGTGGCTCCGGGTGAAGGTACTTCGAGACAAAGTCCTCGGAGGCGAGGCACTTCGAAGGGTACTCCGAATGGAGTGACTTCGGAGTATGGTGGTTCAAGTCCTCAGCAGAGGCTAGGTGTTCGAAGTGTGCTCCGGAGGGAGACACTCGAAGGTTACCCGACGAAGGTCTCAGAAGTCGAGGTGCATCGAAGGCATGGTCCGGGTGAGGCTCGTCGAGGAGTGTGCTCGGGGAGAGGCACTGCGACGAAGTGCTCATGGAATGCTCCATGCGGAGGCCTCGGACGAAGGAGGGACTTCGAAGGGCGGTACTCCGAAGGTGGGGCTTCGGAGTGAGGTTGCCTTGAGGTACTTCGGCCTGCATGGCTTCGGTACACGGACTGACGGAGTTCGAGCTGGGAGGAGCTGCGAAGCCGTGGTGGTCCACTCCGAGGATGTTGGTGCGAAGGCCCAAGGGCTTTGATGGCTTCGGCTCAAAACCGTCACTGTATCGGAGGCTGACTTCGGTGAAGCGAAGGCCATCAGGCTCAAGGCTTCTCACCGAAGCTACCGCACCCCTCGCGTGCGAAGGGGGGCTTCAGAAAGGTCAAAGGCTGTAAAGGCTGACAGTGTCTGCTCTGCAAAAAGCTGGCGTTGTCCCCTCTGCAAAGCTGACAAAGAAGCTGACAGAGAAGCCTCCATAATAATGTTGACTACCTTTTGTACCCCTCAGTTCTGATGAGACAAAACCAATGTAAACCCTAGGGGTAAAGTAGTCAATTCACATGGATGAATAGTGGCTATAAATAGTGGGGGCTGGTAGGTCACATTTAACACTTTGAGCATTCATTGTAGAACTCCTGTGCTAGCCTCCATACTTTGTATTCATCCTGAGTTCATTTATTGTGTTCCTTGTTCAAGCAGCGAAGCCCTGATTCTGTGTTCATTTCATGCTTGAACTTGTTTGCATACCTCGCTACACACCTCGCTCTCTTGTGCGTCACATCTTTTGAGTTGAGTGTGCGAAGCCTGTTTGAGCGAAGCCTGTGTTTTAGCGAAGGGTGTTTTCAGTGTGTTCGCTCTGTGCAATTGGAGGCTAGTCCTCGCTGTTTGCTAGCGAAGCACTGATCGAGGCCTGTTTTGCATCTCGTGTTGAAGCCCGTAGCGAAGTCCGTTTAGTGTGCGTTTAGACCTTCGTAGTACGAAGCCCAGCACCAGTTGCTGTCGCTAAGTATTTTGGTTGAAGTCCTCATAGGGTAGTCCACTCTTGCGAAGGGTGAAGTGCGAAGCCTGCACTAACTTAGCAGAGTTGAGTTTTCGAGATGTGTGTGGAGCGAAGTCTTCTTGGCTTCGAACTTTTGCCACTTGCGAAGCCTGTGTTTGGAGCTGTGAAATAACTCCGAACCAGAACTTCGAAGGTTGTGTTCGAAGCCTTTTCCGCAGGAGACAGTATTAAAACAGAAGGCTAGTTTTTAGTCTGAAATTTTAAAAGCTCCCATTCACCCCCCTCTGGTCGCTGTTTCCGGTCCAACACATACATATTCACATATCACACTTTTGAGCCTGCTTCTGTTATATGATTGAACTGCTTTACTTAATCTAACCGGTACATGCTTTTGATTACTTGTCAATAATCATGCTTTGTTTCAGTTCACTTGATATGTCTGATATCTGTCATATGCATGGCTTTTACGCTTTCAACTTGAAAAATGATCACCATTGCTTCTGGTAACTAGCATGCGTAGGCTGAATGTTCTTGCTATCTGTTAAATGCCTTGTAGCTAGTTCCTGACTTAGATGCAAACATGCAACTTGGACATATTTCTGCTTTAAAACATGGATATGTGCTATAAAAATGATGAAAAATCAAGAAAAATGAAAATTCCATGCCTTTTTATGCATAAACTTGAAAAGATCTAGGTGGGTTTGTTTTGTCGCATTGCATTGTTCTGGACTGCGTACCATAGAACCTTGGTATGAACTAGGACAGTGTAGTGTATGCTAAGACCAATGTCTTAAGCTTCTGATGGTACAGTTCTGGCCTAGGCTTGACTTGGTCGGTCAGCATAAGGTTTGACATGCAAATAACCCCTGGAAAAAATGAAAAAGGAAAAAGAAAAAGCCTGAAAATTGAACTGATAACAAGTTTGCCGAAGCACTTTGTGTTGGGGGAGATAATTCTGATGGCTGAAGGGGGCCCAATACCAGGGGGGCCGAAGTCTGGTGTCGGAGCGGACAAGACTCGTTGGCGGTGAAGCCGGAGGCCTTCGGAAGCTTCGGAACGCTCTGGGCGGGATCGCTGGCGCTAGGCAATTGGCTCAAGGCCGGAGGCCACCTTTCGGGAGTAAGGTGCCGGAGGCTACCCTTCGGGAGAAGAGCGCCGGAGGCCATCCCTCGGTCCGCGCTATGGATCCGAGGGAAACGTTGGCGGGAAAGGGACCGGTCAAGTCCACGGGCGACAGGATCGCGATCCTCTTCGCCGTGTCTGGCGGCGCAGGCAGCGCCCGACACGGCTGATACGTTGTCAGAGTCGAATCTTCTTGTCTGTACCATATGTAGTCCGTTTTGTCTGTACTACCGCCTGGCTCTTGGCCGCGTAGCAACGGGCGGTCCAGAGGCATTTAGCCCTCTGGACGGGGTGCCCTATAAATACCCCCCAACTACAATTGTAACACACACACTCAAGGAGCATTGAATACACTACTCTCATTCTCACTAAAGAAAACCTGCTGGTCCGATCCGTCGTTCCAACAGTTGGCTCCGTCCGTGGGGATCCTAGTCCAAGAAGCTAGCGTCCTCTACATCCACTCACCCAAGCATGTTAGGTAGAAAGGGGACGAACACAGTTCCCCTCCTCCGGTCGACCCACACTGCCGGGGTTGAGGCCGCTCCGGTCCTCGATCCCCGTCCTCCGGCTCCCCCGGCTCCTGTTGTTGCGCCCGCCGAAGGGCCCTCCCTGGAACCAAATCAGGCACCGGAAGGGACGCCTGAGGCTCGGGGCCCTGATGGCGTGCCGGAGCTGGCCTCCGTCAACCTGGCCGGGTTCCCAGAGGGGCTGCCGGGAGGGCACCCTCCGAGCGGACCCCCGGCAGTGTCCCTCCGGACCGACTACGCCCGTTCGCGAGATCCCGATACCGCTTCAGGAGGAAGCAGGAGCCAAGCCGATGCCTTGGCCGCTGAGAACGCCCGGCTGAAGGCGGAACTGGCTCTGTGGCGCCAGGAGGCGTCACTCTGTCCTCCTGAGCCCTCCCGCGCTGCGAAAGCCACAGCCGTGACACTAAGCGATGATGAAGATCCAGCGGATGAAGAAAACCCGTCATTCGATGAGGAGTCCCCCTGCACCCGGACCTTCAGAGGGTGCGCTTCGGCTCGAAGTTTCGCGCCGCCAAGCTTCCCATGTACTCCGGGGATTCTGACCCTAGAGAGTTCTCTCGCTCGTACGCCTTGGCGATAGAAGCGTCCGGGGGGAGCCGGGACACCATGGCTAAATGCTTCCCCCTGGCGCTCGAAGGGATCGCTCTCCGGTGGTTCTGGTCACTCCAACCTGGGTCCATCCATACATGGGACCAGCTGAGGAAGAAATTCGTCAACAATTTCCAGGGGACCTTCGTGGCCCCTATGTCCACCGGGAGCCTCTTCCAAGTAAAGCAGCAGCCCGGAGAAACCTTGCGGCAATACTCTCAGCATTTTGCACACACCAAAGCCCAGATCAAGGGGCTCTCGGCTTCCTCCGTCATCGACGCGGCCCGAGAAGGCGTCACCCACCCAGACCTCCTCGACAAGCTCCACCGGAAACCTATCTCCTCGGTGGCACCGCTCATGACGTATTTCGAGGAATACTGTTGGAACAATTGCGTTAGTTCCAGCAGGTTTTCCTGTAGTGGTGTACGATGTGGAGAATGAACCTCGATGGGTTCTCTCAGAGGGAGAAGGGGTTTATACTGGTTCGGGCCTCCCCTAGCGGATAATAGCCCTACGTCCAGTTTGTGGTGGATTTGGCATGGTATGCCGTAGTGTGGAGAAGAGAACTACAGGGTCTCATGGCCCCCTTGGGGTGTCCCCTGTTACAAGGGCTTGGCCCTGCTTTTATAGGCACGTAGGCCAGAGGAAAAGACTGGGATGCCCCCTATGAGCCCTAGGCTCATAGGGGCAGAGAGGGGAAAAGGAGCTAGCTACGGTACAAAAAGTGCCAGACAACTTTACAGCTTTACTGACGTGTCAGACTGCGCCAGGCTTTGACTAGCTAAACGACATACCAGGGGCGGCGGGGCCCCTGGTACGGCCTGTACTTAGATATTTCCTGGGCCCAAAGTAGGGGCCGGAGCTCTTCTGGCAGAGGCTGCGAAGAGGGCTTCGAAGTGCGCCCCGAAAGGGGGGCTTCGAAGCATGCTCCGAGCAAGGCTCCGAACTGGGGTCTCGGAACCTTGACCTCGAACTGGGCTCCGAACTGGGGTCTCGGAGCCTTGGCCTCGAACAGTCTTGACAGGGTCCGAAGACTGGTGTCGGGAGGAAGGCTTCGAAGTGCACCCCGGAGGGGGAGCTTCGAAGCATCCTCCGGAAGGCGCCCTGCCGGGCTCCCGGAGGGTGGCCTCTTCTAACTTGGCTCTGGAGGGCGGCCTCCGAACTTAGCTCCCGGAGGGTGGCCTCCGGGCTTGGCTCCCGGAGGGTGGCCTCCGGACTTGGCTCCGGAGGGCGGCCTCCGGGCTGGACTCCGGAGGGCGGCCCCCGGATTTGGCTCCGGAGGGTGCCTCCGGACTGGACTCCGGAGGGCGGCCCCCGGATTTGGCTCCGGAGGGCGACCTCCGGACTTCTGCGCCCGGAGGGTGGCCTCCGGCGCCTTGCGCCAGGGCCCGGACTGGGGGCTCCGGGCCGGACCTCCTGGTCTGAGGGCTCCGAAACTACGGACCCCGAAAGGCACCTTGGGACCTGGAAACAACACTTAGATAGAAAACAGGCTCCGACAGTACTTGGGCTCTAGGCCGAAGGCTGTCGGGGGCTGACGTCATTTGGCCCCTGTTTAAGGGAAATATATTTCCCCAACAAATACGCCCGGTCCGACGAGGTGCAGATGCGCCGGTAGGCGATGATAGTCCCTGTCCGAGCCTCGGGCGCCAGGACGTGCGAAGCCTCGCCGAACCTCAACCGGGGAACGCGCCCCACCCCCGACTCCCGCCGCCAAGATACCGGCCGGCAGGACTCCGCCCACCGGGACTCTCGGCGGGGCCGAAAGCATCCTCGGGAGAGGTCCTCAGCATTACTCCCCGAGCCCCCGCCAAGCACCTGCACGCGCCCGGCGGAGGCCACCTCACCGGGTCTAAGGCCCCGCCTCGAGCGCTCTCCGGAGGAGCTACCTTCTACTGCAGCGTTCACGGCGAAAACCGGAGCCACGACACAGACTCCTGCCGGACCATACTCGCCCTCCGGAACGACTACCTCGAGCGCAATGCCGGCCGTGGCTCCACCAACAAGGGAGCCCCGGTCCCCCGCCCAGAAGTAGTTCAGGTGGTCGGGCATCGTGACGATCCAAAGGTCCTGGGCCTAGCCCCGGAGTTCGGCAGGGCCCAGGCTCCAAAGCTCGAAGATGCTCCGGATCGGGGGAAGCGAGTAGTCCTCCCCATATCCGGAGGTGGAGCCCTTGGGGCCCTGTCCAAGCGCCAGTGGTGGGACTACATTCGGGAGGTCGGACATATCGGCACGTCCGGCTCCTCGGCCCTCCCTGAGTGGTCCCATGTTCCCATCTCCTTCACCACCGAAGATGCCGCCGGAGTCAAGTTCCCGCACGCCGATCCCCTCGTTATCTCGGCGGACATCGCCGGAGTCGAGGTGCGTCGCATCCTTGTTGATGGGGGGAGTTCCGCTGACATCATCTTCGTGCAGACCTTTGATCAGCTGTGCCTGACGCACAAGCACCTACTGCCGGCTTCCCGTCCGCTCCAGGGCTTCGCGGGACCTCCGCTCGATGCCCTGGGCCAGATCATGCTGGAGGTGACCTTCGGCGACTCTCCCCTTCGACGTTGCGAGAAGATCCTGTTCGACGTGGTCGATGCCTCATACGCCTACAACGCCATCTTCGGGAGAGGGATGCTCAACCGCTTCGGAGCCATCGCGCACCACAACTACCTGTGCCTCAAGATGCCGACTCCGGGTGGGGTGTTGTCGGTCCCGGGCAACCAGGCCGTAGCCCGCCGGGTCGAGTACGGTCATTCAGCGCCATTGGAGCCTCAGCAGATCCACAGCGTCCGCGAAGGTGCGGAAGGAGCCGGCCTCCCCGGCGGCGGAGATTCTGAGAAGAAGGGCCGCCCAGCAAAGCCCATGCCGGAGGGGGAGGTCATCACCAAGATATTAATCCAAGACGGGAAGGAATACCCGATCAAGTTCGGGGGGGTCTGGAGCCAGAGGTGTTGGCACATCTTGAAGAAATCATCCACGGCAACCTCGACATCATCGCATGGTCTGACAAAGACATCACCGGCGTCGACCATTCGATCATCGAGCACTCACTGGCGGTCGACCCGAAGGCTCGACCGGTCTGCCAGGGGCTCTGGAAGCTTTCCACCGAGCGGGCCGAGCTCGCCAAAGCTGAGACAGAGAAGCTGCTTCGAGTGGGGGTCATCCGGGAAGTGAGTCACACTGACTGGTTGTCTAATCCAGTGTTTGTCCAGAAGAAAACATCTGGAAAGTGGCGCATGTGTATCGACTTTACTTCTCTGAATAAAGCTTGCCCCCGTGACCCCTACCCCTTGCCTCGCATTGACCAACTAGTTGATTCCACAGCCGGAGCAGAGCTCCTCAGTTTCCTTGACGCTTATTCCGGCTACCACCAGATCTGGTTAAAGCCCGAAGACCAAGTCAAAACAAGCTTCGTCACCCCCGCCGGAGTATTTTGTTACCTCCGGATGCCCTTCGGCCTCCGCAATGCAGGGCCACCTTTTCAAGATTGATCTCCAAAGCCTTGGGTCATCAGATGGGGTGTAACGTGGAAGCATACATGGACGACATCGTCATCAAAAGTACCACCAAGAACCATCATGGCTCGGACATAGCCGAGACTTTTGACAACCTCCGGCGGTGTGGAATCCGGCTCAATCTAGAAAAGTGTGTCTTCGGAGCACGCGCGGGAAATCTGCTTGGGTACCTGGTTTCTAGCCGAGGCATCGAAGCCAGCCCAACGCAAGTTAATGCATTACAGAATATGTCCGCCCCCCAGAACTTGAAGCAAGCGCAGAAGCTAGCCGGGCGATTGGCGGCCCTCGGGTGATTTTTAGCAAAATCTGCAGAGCGAAGCTTGCCCATCTTCAAGGCGCTTCGGGGTTCAAAGCATTTCGAATGGACCCCCGAATGTCAGGATTGTTTCGAACAAATCAAGGCATATCTCTCCGGCCTCGTGGCCCTCGCCACACCACGGCCCGACAGCCCCTTGTTGGTCTACCTCGCCGCCTCCGGCAGCGCGGCCAGTGCGGCATTGGTCCAAGAAGAAGAGCGCAATGGGAAGTTGATTCAGCGCCCCGTCTACTTCATTTCCGAAGCCCTCGCCGGAGCCTAGGCTCGGTACTCCGAGCTCAAGAAAGTGGCCTACGCCCTCGTCATGGCGTCCAGAAAACTTCGGCACTACTTCCTGGCCCATGATGTCATCATCCCAACTGCCTACCCACTGGGTGACATGTTCCGGAACAAGGACGCCACCGGCCGCATCGGGAAGTGGGCGGTGGAGTTGGCCCCGTTCGGAATCTCCTTCGTCGCCTGTACCGCCATCAAGTCTCATATCCTCGCCGACTTCATCGCTGAGTGGACGACGGCACCCGATCGCACCGACACCAAAGCAAGCGCGGCAATCTGGACCGTCTATTCGGACGGTGCTTACCAGGCTTCGGGGGCTGGAGCCGGAGCAGTTATCATCTCCCCTCTGGCCAGCAGGCCTTGTATTCTGCCCGACTGAACTTCAAGGCTACCAACAATATCGCCGAGTACGAAGGAGTCCTCTTGGGCCTCCGCAAGGCACGCGCACTGGGGGCAGCACGTGTGGTCATCAAGACCGATTCCCAAGTAGTCGCTGGGCACATCGACAAAAGTTTCCAGGCTAAGCACCTGGACCTCGCCTCCTACCTCGACGCCATCTGCAGATTCGAAGCATCCTTCAAGGGTATATCTGTCCAAAACATCCCGCGAAGCGAGAACGGCCAGGCCGATGCCCTCGCCAAAGTCGGGGCCGGAGCTCAAGCCTTGCCGCCTCGGCTGAGCCCCCGACGCCGCCCCGACCAGCTCCAGTCTTGTGAACGGTGGACGGCGATTGGCGGGAGCCCATCCTGCGCGCGCTCGCGGGCAGCGAAGATGATCATCCTAGCCCAGACCAAGTTCGCCTCCAGCTCCGCGCCAGGTCCTTCCAAGTCATCGATGGCATCCTATACAAGTCGGGAGTATGTTCTCCGCTACTCCGTTGCATCTCGCACGTAGACGGAGTGGCCATGCTTCGGGAAATCCATGAAGGGCTGTGTGGAAGCCACCTCGCACCACGGGCCCTTGCCGGCAAAGCTCTCCGACAAGGTGTATACTGGCCCACAGTTGCAGCCGACGCCGCATAACTCGTCCGCACCTGCCAGGGCTGTCAGTGGATGGGGCGGCGGAGCCACCGACCTCCGGCCAGCCTGCTGCCCATCCCCCCTGTGTGGCCGCTGGCCCGATGGGGCATGGATCTCATCGGGCCATTTCCTAGAGCAAAAGGCAACCTGCGCTTCGCTGTTGTCGCTGTAGAATATTTCTCCAAATGGGTCGAAGCCGAGCCACTGACTTCCATCACATCTAGGAGCGTCCAGAAATTCTTCTGGCAAAATATCGTGTGCCATTTTGGAGTACCCAGGCAGTCACGTTGGACAATGGAACACAGTTCGATGCCGGGGCTTTCCGGACATTCTGCGACGAATTGGGGGTACAGCTCTGCTTCGCCGCAGTGCGGCACCCCCAGTCTAATGGGGCTGTGGAGCGAGCTAATGGGCACATCCTCTCAGGCCTCAACAAGCGCATCATTGGCTTAGCCAAAGTATCGTGGCTCGATGAGCTGTCGAAGATCTTGTGGTCCATCCGGACCACCCCTTCCTGAGCTACCGGTTTCACCCCATTCCGCCTCCTATTCGGCGACGAAGCGATGACCCCAACGGAGCTCCGAGCTGGTTCGCTACGCGACATAGCACCCGAAGCAGATCAAGAACGCATCGTCTCCATCGACCTGGCCGAAGAGACGCGGCTCCGAGCCGTTGCCAACCTCTACCAATATCAGAAGGCGACGAAGGCGTGGTACGATCCCAAAGTCAAGCGCAATGAGTTCCAGCCGGGGCACCTAGTCCTTCGCGCAGTGGCCGCTCTGACCAAACTGGGCAACAAGTGGGAAGGACCATACATTGTAACAAGGTCCGGCCGCCCGGGCTCCTACCGGCTCGCTACCTTGGAAGGTGAGGAGCTTAAGCATACTTGGCATGCGGAGCACCTAAAGTGTTACTTTCCGTAATCTCATAAGTGTATTCCGCTAGCGCCCGAGCAGCGCCTGCTCTTGTATCCAAATTGTGTAATAAAATCATCAGGCAAATGTTTTCGCCCGCGGTGAACGTTCAACAACTCTAAGAGTTTCGCTCCACCAAAACATATCGGGTTCCGAGCTCCGGCTCGACAGGCCTTCACATATCGGGTTCCGAGCTCCGGCTCGACGCACCCTCACACTCGGGTTCCCAGCTTCGGCTCGACGCACCCCCACACTCGGGTTCCGAGCTTCGGCTCGACGCACCCTCGCAATCGGGTTCCGCGCTCCGGCTCGACGCACCCTCACACTCGGGTTCCGAGCTCCGGCTCGACGCACCCTCGCAATCGGGTTCCGTGCTCCGGCTCGATGCACCCTCACACTCGGGTTCCGAGCTCCGGCTCGACGCACCCTCGCAATCGGGTTCCGTGCTCCAGCTCGACGCACCCTCGCAATCGGGTTCCGAGCTCCGGCTCGACGCACCCTCACACTCTGGTTCCGAGCTCCGGCTAGACGCACCCTCGCAATCGGGTTCCGAGCTCCGGCTCGACGCACCCTCACACTCGGGTACCGAGCTCCGGCTCGACGCACCCTCACACTCGGGTTCCGAGCTCCGGCTCGACACACCCTCACACTCGGGTTCCGAGCTCTAGCTCGACGCACCATCACATTCGGGTTCCGCGCTCCGGCTCGACGCACTCTCGCAATCGGGTTCCGAGCTCCGGCTTGACGCACCCTCGCAGTCAGGTTCCGAGCTCCGGCTCGATGCACCCTCGCAATCGGATTCCGATCCTTGACTCGGCGCAGCCTCGAGGCGAAATACATTCACCGCGCCTTCCTCCTAGCTGGTTAGCACCCAGCCGGTGAGCCGCCTACCCGCTACGGAGGGGGGAAGGGAGAGAGCAAGGAGAAAGGCTTCAACCACATATATTAGAAAAAGAAGAAATAAAAGGGAGCGTACAATGTTTATCACGAAAAAAAAGCAGTAGAGAAGGATTAAGAGAAGTTTTCATCTAAGCCAAGCAGGAACCGAAGGCCCCCCCGGTCAGATGGACCAACTGGGCCAGAGCGCGCCCCGGCCGGAGGCCCGAACGCGGTTCGCGCGGACCTCTCCTTCCTCTTCCTCCGCTCCTCCTTCTTCTTCTACGCACGAAAGGTCCTCTGGTCTTCTTGAAGTTGGGCCTAGCTGCGCAGACCGTCTCCCCCGAAGGGCGCGTCGTCTAGGCCACCTTCCGTATCAGACCAGTCCACCGGTTCGAGAGACAAAGATGAAGAGCGGGGCCCTGTCTCTTCTTCCTTGACAAGGTTCAGAACCCCTCGGAGCACGTCGGGGTCCGCGTGCCCATCGCTACTACGAGGAAGGACGAAGCGCGCAGGCCGGTCCGCTCTCAGAGCCTCGAAGATAGCCCATCGATGTCGAAGGGTGTCATCAAGTTCAAGCACTTCGACATCACAGTTGCAATCGCGGACACCCTGAACGAACCCCAGATGGTACTCTTTATTAATATGTGGCTAAGTTTCTAGAGCTATTACAGATTACGCAGAGAGGAAGTCTCGAAGGAACTACACCTTTGAGTCCGGCTGGCGGGCCGAGGCCGAAGGTTTTGAGGGAGCCGGAGGGCCGCGGGCGTGAAGCGCCTCCTCCAGCCAAGCCTTGATCGCTTCAGGGCCCTCAGTCTACCAGACCGCCTTGAGTGCCCTCCAAGATCGGTTCAGCGCTGGGCTCGGCGTCCGGAGGTGATCCCCCACGAAAGTGACCGGAGGCGAGCTCGAAGGTGAAGGAAGAGGAAGACCAGATGCTTCGAGATGTCGAAGAATCCCGTAAGCAGCCACCCGAACAAACACTTCGCCGTACTGTGCTACGGTGGCATGTATTTATCGGACGGCGGATTGGATAAATTTCACCCGACGAACCAGGGACTCCCGGGCGATGTCAAACGCGCCACATCTGGTGCCATAGTGCGCTAGCACCTTTCGGAGGGACGTCGCGATGTCGGCCGCCATCTTCCCCGCTTCGGCAAGCGCCTCGGTCGCCTCCTCATTCCGGGCGGCTAGGTCCACTTCGAGCCGCTCCAGCTGGGCCACTCGGGCCCCGAGAGCTTCGGTGTTAGCTGCCGCCTCCCGGAGATTGTCCACCTCCGAGACTTGAGTCCGGAGCGCAGAAACCTCCTCTTCGAGCCGCTCCGCTTCCGCAGCCCGGGACCGAAGCCCTTCCGCCTCGACAGCTCGGACCCGAAGGGCAGAGGGATCTCAAGGGCCACGAACTCCTCCGCCAGGTCCCGCATGCTCATGCGGCGGGCGTCGATCTGAAGGAGCTGGATCCTCAAAGAAATCGAGCCAGCGTTGGCCTCGACGTGCGCCTCCCTTTGGAACCAAATGTGGCGCGGGACCCCGGCAAGGCCAGAGCTGAGCCCCAAGTGGACGTAGAACCACCGATTCACCCACTTGGAGTACCATATTTCGTTGATGGCCTTCACCGGGAAGGAGTCCGCGTACCTCCTCCGGAGTTGGAAGTTGATGCTCCCATAAGCCAGGATCTGGCCTCCCTTCGCAGCCTTCGGCGTGCATGGCCCACTCGAAGATGGCGAGGCGGGCCACGACATTAGGGGACAGCTATGGGAGCTCCAGGTGGAAGGCATCCAGCACCCCGGCAAGGAGCTCCGAAGCGGGGAACCCCACTCCCGCGTCGAAGAAAGCCTCGAAGACGACGACTTCGCCCTCTCGTGGCTGCGGGACCGTCTCTCGGCCCGGCTTCCTCGCTGGCGTCTCGGGGCCGAGGCGAGCTCTGGTCGCCTGCCCGATCGACGCGTCTGTGCACGCAGATGGGCCGAGCTCCAAGGTCTGCTCCCGAAACCGCTCCGAGGCAGGACGAAGCTCACGCGCGTCGCGTGTCTCCGACGGACCAGACGCCGCCGCCGCCGCCGTCGCCGCTGCTGCCACCGCCGCTGCCGCCGCCGCTGCTATCTGGCGCTGAAGGAAGCGTGGGTCCATCGCCATGGCGGGGGCAGCACTCCTCACCATTGCGCAAGGAAGCAAGGGGAAAGCTAGCGCTTAGGAAGCAGGATGGGTGTTGTCTAAAGCGGCGAGATCAGATGCGACAAGGTGGAGGGGGAAGAGCAGGCCGCGCGATGGCGGGTGTATAAGCGCGAGGTCGCCTGTTCCTCTTCCATTCGATTCAGCGTGTGAACGTGGCGGTCGCATGGCGCCCGCATTTAAGTCTCAACCGGCGCATTTGGGGCGTGCCGGCTCCTGGCGGTTCGCCTCCCCGATGCCGTTCACACGCGCACAGCATTAACTGTTTCAAGCGACGCTTGGCCGCCTCCTCGGGAGCAGTGCCCCGTGGTCAAAGACGCACAGGTGCCCAGCGAGCCCAGTCAACTCCCCCCAGCTCGCCGATAGTTGCTTCGAAGCGGCTCCCAACCTCCGGATCCATCAACGTTTGCCCGCCTCGGAGCGTCTCCGCATCGTTCGAAGGGGACCGCGTCGCGGCAGGCCCCAACACCTCCGCGTAAGTAAATTTCCATATGAAAGTTATCGAAATTATCATGTGCGCTTCCACCCTCTCTCAATGCAGGGCTTTCGAGAGGAAAGAAGCGAGGGGCTACTGTTTGGGGAGATAATTCCGATGGCCGAAGGGGGCCCACTACCAGGGGGGCCGAAGTCTGGTGTCGGAGCGGACAAGACTCGTTGGCGGTGAAGCCAGAGGCCTTCGGAAGCTTCGGAATGCTCTGGGCGGGATCGCCGGCGCCAGGCAATTGGCCCAAGGCCGGAGGCCACCTCTCGGGAGTAAGGTGCCGGAGGCTACCCTTCGGGAGAAGAGCGCCGGAGGCCATCCCTCGGGCCACGCTATGGATCCGTGGGAAACGTTGGCGGGAAAGGGACCGGTCAAGTCCATAGGCGACAGGATCGTGATCCTGTGCGCCGTGTCAGGCGGCGCAGGCAGCGCCCGACACGGCTGATACGTTGTCAAAGTAGAATCTTCTTGTCTGTACCATATGTAGTCCATTTTGTCTGTACTACCGCCTGGCTCTTGGCCGCGTAGCAACGGGCGGTCCAGAGGCGTTTAGCCCTCTGGACGGGGTGCCCTATAAATACCCCCCAACTATAGTTGTAACACACACACTCAAGGAGCATTGAATACACTACTCTCATTCTCACTAAAGAAAACCTGCTGGTCCGATCCGTCGTTCCAACACTTTGTTTTGGACATTGCTTATCTTGGTAGATGTTGGGGGAAAATATTTCATCTTCGGGGTTATTGCTAAAGCAGCATGAAGACAGTCAACCAGTTCGAAGATTGTACGAAGACCATCTTCGAAGATGCCCAGAACCTGGTTCGAAGCCCGAAGGCAGGCATTGGTTCGAAGTATGCTTTCGAACCAAAGCCCTTCAGGATCTTTTTCTGCCAGCTAAGATGGAAGACTTATCTTCTATCCTATTAGATTAGTCTTTTACCATTTTAGCCCTATTAAGGAAACTGAATAGTTTCCTTAATGTCGGTTGTAATAGAGGGGTAAATAGGTCTTTTCCTTAATGTTTAGGCCTATAAATACCCCCCATTTCATCCTGTAATGAGGACCGATTACAAGTGAATCAATATACACTTTCGAACTATTCTAAGTTATTATCCTTTCGGAGGCTTAGAACAGTTTGCTTCGCAAACACTTCGTTTGTTAGTTTCTTTTCTACAGAAACCTGTTAGCGTAATCTTTTACGCCAACAGTTGGCGCCGTCCGTGGGGAACTTAGTCCAAAAAACTTCGTTCTCTACCAACCTTTTGCATCATGCCTCCTAAGCGGAGCGCACCTCGCAATCCTACTCGGAGGTCCTCTCGGATCTCCGGAGAGATACCCTTCGACACAGTCGAAGTCGGAGGGTCTTCGACTATCCCTCCACCTCTAACTCCGCAAGGGGCTTCTATCCCTCGAGGATACGAAACCTCTCCACCAACCCCTTCTACACTCCGACCGCCCGGAGCCACTCTGCCACCTTCCATTCCGATTGGAACTGATCATACCAGTTCTCAAGACCCGGAAGGTCCTTCCGGAGGAGATGAAGATATCCTTCGAGATATGGCCACTCAAATGGCCAATCTTCAAGCCGAGGTAGCGAGGTGGCGACAGGAGGCTGCGAACAGGCTTCGCCCTCAAGCCACCCCAGCTATCCCCGAAGTGCACGAAGACGACGATCTTGACTATCCCGAAGCCCCGGAGAACGCCTCTTACGACAATGAATCTCCGTTGCATCCCGAGCTTCAGAAGGTTCGCTTCGATCCGAGGTTCAAAGCTTCAAAGCTTAGCAAGTATGCCGGAGACGAAGATCCCAGTGAGTTTGCGCGTTCTTATGCCCTAGCAATTGAAGCTAGTGGCGGAGACAGAGAAACTATGGCGAAGTGCTTCCCGTTAGCCCTTCAAGGAGTGGCGTTGAGATGGTTCTGGTCTTTAAAACCAGGATCAATCACTTCATGGTCACAGTTGAAGAAGAAGTTCATAAGTAACTTTCAGGGCACCTTCGTGCCCCCCATGTCGACAGGAAGCCTTTTCCAAGTGAAACAGCTCCCCGGAGAAACTTTGAGGCAGTACTTCAAGCGCTTCGCTCACACGAAGTCGCAAATTCGGGGGCTGTCCATATCTTCGGTGGTTGATGCAGCTCGGGAAGGCGTCAGTCATAAAGGCCTTCTGGATAAATTGCATCGGAAGAGCATCACCACAGTATCACAGTTGATGTCGTACTTCGAGGAGTACTCGAAGTCGGAAGAAGGTTGGCTTCGGAGGACTACTGCTACTTCGACAGTGTTGACAGAAGTTAAAGCAGAGGTGAAGACTTCGGCTCAGCCGCAAGAACCAGTCTTCGAAGTGCAACATGATAGAAGAAGATGGCAAAAGCACCCTCGCTCTGAGGTCTTAAACATTGCACCCCCGCAGAAGTTTGCACCAAGAGCTCCACAGTCTGCAGGGAACAAGTCCAGCGGCTGGAGGCCGCCAGGGAAAACGGCTGGCAAGGGCCAGACCCTTTTTTGCTGTATTCATGGAGAGAACCGAAGCCATGCAACTGACACCTGCAAGGCTATTCTTACCCTTCGGGGAGAATACTTGGAGAGAACTTCGGGTCGAGGTAGTACCGACCGAAGTCCACAAGCAGCAGTGCGCTCGGAGCCGGTCCAAGCTGTGGCGCGGATAGAAAATCTTGATGCTGCAAGGCATCCTCCGGTGGCCAATGTTATGCCACCTCCGAAGCAAGAAGAAGGGCAAGATAGAGGGAAGAGAGTAGTTCTCCCTATCTCCGGAGGAGGTACCCTCGGAAGCATGTCCAAGAGACAGCGAAGAGAGTACGTTCGAGAAGTAGGCCACATTGGAACTTCGTCATCTGCAGCTGCAATGCCGGAGTGGTCTCATGTTCCAATATCTTTCTCTGCGGAGGATGCAGCTGGTATCAAGTTCCCGCATGCAGATCCATTGGTTATTACTGCTGATATTGCGGGGACAGAAGTTCGAAGGGTGCTAATTGACGGAGGTAGCTCCGCAGATATCATATTTGTACAAGCCTTCGATCAGTTATGCATTTCCCGGAAGCATCTCCTTCCAGCGGCTCGTCCTCTGCAAGGCTTCGCAGGACCCCCGCTAGATGCACTTGGCCAGATAGGCCTGGAAGTAACCTTCGGAGAAGGTTTACTAGCCCGAACTGAAGAAGTTATCTTTGATGTGGTGGATGCCCCGTATGCTTATAATGTTATCTTTGGCCGAGGCATGTTGAATCAGTTCGGAGCTGTGGCGCATCACAATTACTTGTGCATGAAGATGCCCACACAATCAGGAGTTCTGACAGTCTTCGGAGATCAAGCCATAGCTCGGAGAGCAGAATATGGCCATGGTCCTCCTCTTGATCCGAGGCAAGTAAACAGTGTCCAAGATAATGGAGAAATTTTTTCAGCCTCCTCCGAAGCTTCGAAGAAGTCGTTTCCAAGACCAAGTCCCGAAGGAGAGATTGCAACGAAGATCATTGTCAAAGATGGTAAAGAATACACTTTTCAGTTTGGTAAAGATTTACCTCCCGAAGTTGCAACTTCCTTGGAAAAGGTTGTAGGAGAAAATTTGGATGTCTTCGCCTGGTCTGACGAAGATATCACCGGAGTCGATCGGGATATTATTGAGCACAGCTTGCTTGTAAACCCGAAGGCCCGGCCTGTTCGACAAGGGCTCCGGAAGATGTCCGCAGAGAGAGCTGCTCTAGCTAAGGACGAAGTTGAAAAACTGTTGAAGGCTGGGATTATCAGAGAGGTGGCCCATACAGAATGGCTAGCCAACCCAGTCTTCGTCAGGAAGAAGTCTTCCGGAAAGTGGCGCATGTGCATTGATTTCACATCTTTGAATAAAGCGTGCCCACGTGACCCCTACCCCATGCCCCGAATTGATCAACTAGTTGACTCCACTGCAGGTTCGGAGTTACTAAGCTTCCTCGACGCGTACTCCGGATATCATCAAATATGGTTGAAGCGCGAAGATGAAATCAAGACGAGCTTTGTAACTCCTTCGGGAGTCTTCTGCTATGTAAGAATGCCCTTCGGCCTAAGAAATGCCGGGGCTACTTTTTCAAGATTAGTTGCTAAGGCTCTAGGTCATCAATTAGGTCGCAATGTGGAGGCCTATATGGATGATATTGTAATAAAGAGTGCTTTAAAGCACCAACATAGCCTAGACTTAGCAGAAACATTCAATAGCCTTCGGGCATGTGGGATCCGCCTTAACCCCGAAAAATGTATATTCGGAGCTAAGGCTGGAAAGTTGTTAGGGTACTTAGTTTCAAGCAGGGGAATTGAAGCTAGCCCTACTCAAATAACTGCGCTGCAGAAGATGGCTCCTCCGGAGAATTTAAAGCAAGTGCAAAAGCTGACTGGACGTCTGGCCGCACTTAGCAGGTTTTTATCAAGGTCTGCGGAGAGGAGCTTGCCAATATTTAAAGCTTTGAAAGGGTCCGAAGATTTTGCATGGACACCGGAGTGTCAGAAAAGCTTCGAAGATATTAAAGATTATCTCAGCAATCTTGCTACACTCACGGTGCCTATTGCGGACGAAACCCTACTCCTATATCTTGCAGCTACAGGTTCAGCTGTCAGCGCAGTCCTTGTCAGAGAAGCAGATATCAATGGGAAGTTGGTCCAAAATCCTGTCTATTTTGTATCCGAAGCATTGTCAGGAGCGAAGACAAGATACTCCGAACTTGAAAAGTTCGTTTATGCTCTGATAATGGCTTCGAGGAAGCTAAGACATTATTTTTTGGCTCATAATGTAATTGTACCAACTTCGTATCCTTTAGGAGATATGCTCCGAAGCAAAGATTCCACTGGAAGGATTGGAAAGTGGGCAGTAGAGCTAGCACCCTTCGGCATATCTTTCCTGGCAAGGACAGCTATCAAATCTCAAGTTCTAGCAGACTTCGTAGCAGAGTGGACTCCACCTGCGAAGTTGACTCCGGAGAAATCAGATGATGGAGTTTGGACTATTTACTCCGATGGGGCTTTTCAAGCATCCGGAGCAGGCATTGGGGCAGTATTAATTTCACCGTCAGGGCAAAGAGCAATGTACTCCGCAAGACTCAACTTTAAGTCTACCAATAATATAGCGGAGTACGAAGGAATATTATTGGGACTTCGGAAAGCACGTGCTCTAGGGGCTACAAGAATAATTATAAAAACAGATTCTCAGATAGTAGCAGGGCACGTAGACAAAAGTTTTCAGGTCCGACATCCACAGCTTGCAAAGTATTTGGAAGAAATTCGCAAGATCGAAGCACATTTCAAGGGTATTTCCATTCGGAGTATACCAAGAGCTGAAAACGTGCAAGCGGACATTTTAGCGAAGGCTGCTGCCGGAGCTGTGGATGTGCCTGACGAAGCTTTCTATGAGGAGCTCAATATACCTTCGGTGCCACAAGTTGCTTCTGCAGAGATTCTCTGCATTCCTAGTGCAGATTGGAAGGATTCAATCATAGGACTCTTGCAAGGAGGAACAAATTTGCCCGAAGAGCCCCAATTGTCAAGATTAAAGCTCAGAGCAAGAAACTATCAGCTAATCAACGGTATATTATACAAGGCCGGAGTATGTTCCCCTCTACTCCGATGTATATCTCAAGCCGAAGGCCAAGAAATTCTTCGAGAAATTCACGAAGGCCTTTGTGGAAGCCATTTAGCCCCTAGAGCTCTGGCAGGAAAAACACTTCGCCAGGGGCTTTATTGGCCCACAATAACAGCTGATGCGGAGAGCTTAGTCCGCACTTGCCAAGGATGCCAGTGGATGGGTCGACGGAGTCATCGCCCACCAACAGCTCTTCAAGTCATTGCTCCGGTATGGCCTATGGCCAGATGGGGTATGGATCTAATTGGTCCCTTTCCGTTAGCAAAGGGAAATCTGAAGTTCGCAGTGGTAGCTATTGAATATTTCTCTAAGTGGGTGGAAGCAGAACCCTTAACAGCTATCACTTCGAATAATGTACAGAAATTCTTCTGGAAAAACATTATTTGCCGGTTCGGAGTGCCTAGATATCTCACAGTTGATAATGGAACACAGTTCGACGCAGAACCCTTCAGGAAGTTTTGCGAAGACCTAGGCATTCAACTATGTTTTGCTGCAGTGAGACATCCTCAGTCGAATGGAGCAGTTGAGCGAGCCAATGGAAATATCTTATCAGGGCTAAATCGAAGAATAGTAGGATTATCAAAGGGACTGTGGACCGAAGAGCTTCCGAAGATTCTGTGGTCCATTCGGACTACGCAAACAAGGTCCACAGGTTTTACTCCGTTCAGACTACTATTCGGAGATGAAGCCATGACTCCAACGGAGCTCAAAGGAGGATCACTTCGCAGCACCGAACCAGACATCGAAGAAGAAAGACAAGCTTCGTTAGATTTGTCAGAAGAAACAAGGCTTCGAGCTGTAGCCAATTTATCAAAGTATCATCAGCAGACGAAGACTTGGTATGACCCGAAGGTTAAGCTCAGCGAGTTAAGACCGGGTCATCTTGTTCTACGAAGCATTATAGCACCAGGGAAGTTAGGCAATAAATGGGAAGGTCCATATCTAATCGTCCGCTCGGGGCGCCCTGGTTCATTTAAATTAGCTAATTTAGAAGGTGAAGAGTTAGCACATACTTGGCATGCGGAGCACCTAAAGCGATACTTCGCATAAGGGCTCCTTGTAATTCGCTTGTAATCACCTCTAAATTAATAAAGCGTACACCCTGTGGCTTGCCTTCCCCTTGACGCTCCTAGTCTCCCGAGCGGACGCGCTGGGACGGAAGTCGTTCGAGAGGGAAGTGTATTAAGCAGGGCTGTATTTCCGGACTTCGAACCCTTAAAGTCGAAGCCTCCGGTGTGGTGGCTGAAATCCATCCGGAGCCCAAGCTGATACCTTGTAGGCATCCGTAAAAGAGCCAATACCACATTCTACGGAGTCCAAGCTTCGGCTGGTAGACTTCCGTAAAAAGAGCCGAAGGTGGCCAAAATCTGCGGAGTCCAAGCTGCAGCTTGTCAGACTTCCGTAAAAAGAGCCGAAGGTGGCCAAATTCTGCGAAGTCCAAGCTCCGGCTGGTAGACTTCTGCAAAAAAGAGCCGAAGGTGGCCAAATTCTGCGAAGTCCAAGCTCCGGCTGGTAGACTTCTGCAAAAAAGAGCCCAAGTGGCCAAATTCTGCGAAGTCCAAGCTCCGGCTGGTAGACTTCTGCAAAAAATAGCCGAAGGTGGCTACAATTTCTGCGAAATCCAAGCTCCGGCTGGTAGATTTCTGCAAATTTCTTAAGACACTAAAGTGTCCTCGAAGTTATCTTAATTGATTTCTTTCGTAAAGCAAACAAAGGTACCAAGTTACCATTCTTTTGACTACAAATAGTCGAAGATATTTCATAAGGTTTCAAAAGATCTTTAAAATGACAGAGGGGCTCCGAACCCCCAAAAAAATTGTACTCCGAAGTTTTTTCTTTGCGCATAACCATCTTCGAATACAGTTCGAAGTTGCTTATACCCAAAGAGGGGCTAGTAAATATGGAGACAATTTTAAATCGGCATTCATTATCAAAACAAATGTATTTACAAATTACATTATGAAAAATTGGTATCTATACCAAGAAGGAATCGGAGACCTCTTCGGTCCCGAGAGCTAGGGGTGGAACGACTAGTTCCAATATCGGAAGTTCTAAGAACTTTACGTTTAACTCTCTTTCTCCCCTTCGAAGCTCTAAAATCCTTCTGTTCTTGTTGAAGTTCGGCCCAAGTTCGAAGCCGCTCGGGGCTTCTCTCCCAGCTTCTAAGATCTTCAGATCTTTTATTTTGGGCTTCACCTTCGTCTTCGGACCAATTAGTGTCTTCAGAAGACGAGGTGTTTGCGTCGCTCTCTTTATCTTCCTCTTTAATATAAGACAATACGTCTTTGATTACTTCGGGCGCAATAACGCCGGAGTCATCTCGAGGGATAAGAAATCGAGGACGCTTATAACTCTTTAGAAGCTCGAAAGTGTTCCACAATGAGCGAAGTTCGCTGTTAAGCTCTAACACTTCGATATCTTCGATAAGAGGCAAAGCCTAAAAATATAACAAACAAGATTTTCATTGATAAATGATTACAAGCACAAAGCTTTACACGGTTAAAAATCCTAAAACATTCCTAAACCTGTGGGTTTGAAGGAGGTTGGCTGCTCGAAGCTTGGCTTCGAACATGCTTCTGGCGTTGGCCTTCATCAATCCAAGCCTTGATCGCAGATCGACCTTCGGCTCTCCACGAAGTTTGGAAGGCCCGCCAAGCAGCAGCTACGCCTTCGGAAGGTTTGAGAAGTCGGTCGTCGTCGAAGGTGATTGGACCTCTTCCTGCGTCCGGAGTTATTGATCGGCCCAAATCCTCGTAATAGCGAAGCAGACCAACAGCAGACACATGTCCGGAGAGTTCTCCGTATCTAATGCCCGCCGTCTTCATCTGCTTCGCCACCCCTTGGATCCTTTTCAACCGGCGCAGAAGGCTGATGTTATCATCAGAAGGGAGAATTCCAGTAGTACCGAAGTACTCCAAGACTTCTAACAACTGATTCATAATCTCCGCAGCCACCTTCTCAGACTTCAACTTATCTTCATTCAGCGCATCCTTTGCCGAAGTAACTTCATCCAAAACCCCAGAAAGCCTAGCATTCTCAGTGGTCAAAGTATTTTTCTGTGTCAACAATTGGCTAGCTTCCTCTTCAAGCCGGACGAGCCTAGATCCTGCAGTAGCATGCTCCGTCCGTAGTTTGTCAACTTCTGCTCGAAGCACAATCCTTTCCGCTTCGAGCTCTTTCTTTACAGCCTCCAAGCTTTGCCTGGCCCTTCGCTCTGTTAATATTATATTATCCATTTGAGTCACTCGACTTTCAGAGATGTTAAAATTCCTTCGAAGAGTGCTATTTTCTTCCCGAAGCCGAGCGATTTCTTCGTCATTGCATAGACTTGCAGCTCGGGCCAAGACAGTTTGCTGCCAAAGTAAAAATCAAAGTAAATATTCATTCGAAGATAAATTCTATAATAATTTGCAGTTGTTTCATACCTGATAAGCTGTACGTTCAATAATGGCATTAAGCTCCGTCCTGTCAGCCTTGCGCAGGATGGCCACTAATTCAGTCTCCCCTATCTCACGACTAGCTCGATCCAAAGGTTCAAGCAAAGTCCGAAGACCAGTTGTTTGCCCTAAGAAAGGAGCCAGCAAGGGGAGCATGCTTATTGCCTCTTGGTCATCTTCGTTCAATGAAGGACCGGAGCTTTGGCCTGCGGACTTCGGAGCCACTGGAGTTCGAACCTCCCTGGAAGATTGGCTCTCGTCTGTTGAATCAGACGGAGTTGATTCGGAGCTTATAGCAGGCAGGGGCTCTATTTGTCTTTTGCCTCTTCCAGGCCCCTTTTGAGTAACTCTTGGGGCTGGCTCCGAAGTCGTCGATGGTTCGGGAATTATTTCCTCCTGGCGGACTTCTTCCATAGGAGTGGGTTCTGCAAAACAATCAAAAGTATTATACATAGTATAAAAATTCAAAAAAATACAAAAGTTCTTCGAATTCTACCTTCGGCAGTCCGTGGAGGAGTTGTTGTCGGACTGATTGGTGGATCGAAAGCTAATTCTTCATCTGAATCAGCCGTTGAATCATGGACTACAGGAGCATCGTCCTGGGTAGTCCTCGCTGCTTCTTCGGGAATCGAAGCCATAGTAACTTCAACCCCACTTTCATCCACAGGAACTTCGTCCTGAGCTACATCTTCTTGAACTACCGAAGTCCTTGGTTGATCAGCGTTTTCTCCGGACTCCGGTACGTTCACAGGCACTCCGGTTTGTGCGGCCCTTTGAGTTTCATTCTCTTCCAATAGGCGCACAAGTAATCTTTCCACTTCTTCTTGGGAATCGGAGACCTGAAGCCCTGGAGCTCGAAGGTATAGGATCTAAAGGTGCGAGGTTCTTCGGCTTCCGAGCCACCCTCTTCACCGGAGTCTTTGCTGAACCTGAAGCTCCGGCTTCGGCTACTCTTTTCTTGGGGCCTTTCTCCTGAGGCACCCAGTCCGTCAGAGGGGGTGGAGTTAACTCCAGCATTCCCCATACTCTGTTAAAACGCTCCCAACTTCCGACTAATTTGATTCGCCATTCTTTTTCTGACGGAGTTGGAGCACCCAAAATCTTCTCCGAAGCTCTTACAATTTGCTCTGAAGTAACAGGGGCTGAAGATTCTACAAAATAAATAATTCAAGTCAGTTTTTCTTCGAAGTAAATATGTTTAATGCATGTTGTTTTCGAAGTTACCTGTAGGACTTGAAGTCAAGTTAATTCTGCGAAGACCACCTTCGGAATCATCTTCGAAGATAATAGGCCAGTCAGCCATCAACGGAGGAATTTGAAGACCAATGAACTCTTCGGCCAAATCCCGCATACTGAGTCTTCGGCTAACTTTTTCAAGCAAGTTCAGACGGGCTTCGAATTGGCCTTCGTCAGGACGTACCAAGGCTTCTTTTCGGAACTGGATCTCTTTAAGAGGTCCGGCCAGAGGATTGCTTGCTCCGACTTCGGCATAGAACCATTTCAGCACCCAATCAGTATACCATCTAGCATTGATGGCTTTAGCAGGGAATCGCAGAGCATATTCATCTCGAAGCCTGAAATTGATGCTTCCGAAGGCAACCACTACTTTTTCACCTCCGGAGCCTACGAAGGTCTTCGGCTGACAAGTTGCTCTATGCAATGCTGCGAAGATTTCAGCCCTCCCCTCACAACCTTCGGCTCTTAGAGCCCACTCGAAGATAGCTAATCTAGCTACAGCATTCGGAGACAGCTGGGGGAGGGTTACATGAAACAAGTCAAGGACTTCAGCCAAGAAATCTACAGCAGGAAGGCCCAAGCCTGCTTCGAAAAAAGCTTCGAACACTACGACTTCTCCGGGTCTTGGTGATGGGATTGCTTCTTTCCCTGGTTTTCGAATCATAATACCCGCACCTATATTTCCTCCTACTGCCATTGCCAGGGACTCTCTTTTGCAGGTTGAATGTCCTAATTCAAAGGATTGGTCCAGATATTTGATCGATGGAGGGCACAGACCTTGATCATCGGCGATTTGGGGATTTTTTCCCTTTGCCGCCATGGAAGTTGTCGCCTGCATCGAAGGCATCGCCGTCACTGTTGCCGCTGCCGCTGCCGCAGCCGCTTGTTGACGAGCCAAGGTCGAAGGAGGTGCAGAGCCTTTGGTCTTCGCCATCGCAATCGCTGGATCGATCCGAGAGAGTGGGGACTAAGACTCAAGAACTCGAAAGCTAGGGCTCAAGAACTCAAGAACTCAAAAGGCTTTTGACTGGGAGCAAGCAGTGAAAAGGTAATCGAGTAAGTTCTGGAGTTCTTTATTTATAGTCTAACTTTCCGTTTGTTACCGTTTAGGCTCTGCCCTTTCGCATTCCCGCCTGTTATTTTCCTCCGAAAATAACGCCTCGTATAACTCCGTTAGAAACAGAAACTAACGGTTATATTTTCTAAGTCTAAAAAGACTTTCGAACTTCCTGAGTCAGTTCTAAGATAGTTCGAAAAGTAATTATCTTATGACTGATTCGAAGTTCATATCTTCATGTATTTCGGAGATAAAACAAAAATCAATAACCCCTATGATTGGTTATCTTTTCTTTCCGTATACTGCTCTCCTAACGTTACAGGTCGAACGGAGAAGCGTATTCGAGGGGCTACTGTTGGGGGAAAATATTTCATCTTCGGGGTTATTGCTAAAGCAGCATGAAGACAGTCAACCAGTTCGAAGATTGTACGAAGACCATCTTCGAAGATGCCCAGAACCTGGTTCGAAGCCCGAAGGCAGGCATTGGTTCGAAGTATGCTTTCGAACCAAAGCCCTTCAGGATCTTTTTCTGCCAGCTAAGATGGAAGACTTATCTTCTATCCTATTAGATTAGTCTTTTACCATTTTAGCCCTATTAAGGAAACTGAATAGTTTCCTTAATGTCGGTTGTAATAGAGGGGTAAATAGGTCTTTTCCTTAATGTTTAGGCCTATAAATACCCCCCATTTCATCCTGTAATGAGGACCGATTACAAGTGAATCAATATACACTTTCGAACTATTCTAAGTTATTATCCTTTCGGAGGCTTAGAACAGTTTGCTTCGCAAACACTTCGTTTGTTAGTTTCTTTTCTACAGAAACCTGTTAGCGTAATCTTTTACGCCAACAGTAGATATCAGTTAGCCTTTGCATCTCATGCTTACCTTGCTTGTCAATTGGAAAATGTGGTGATGCTTTTGTTTGCAAAATTGATAATGCGTGCTAATGACGTTCTTTAGATATCATCTGTTGCACTGATGATGCCATGTATCTTATACAATATGTCTTTTGCTGTATCTATTAGATTTTGTAATTGCAGTCAATGATATCTGAGAAGCATGCTTTATTCACTCCACTTGCAGCCCAGTTGCATTCATCGCATATTTTGAGGGGGAGTTGCATTTCAGGGGGAGTCTGTGTCTCTTTTGAGTGCTTGATGAGTTCACTTGTCAACAAGGTGGAGAAATTTTGGGATAAGAGTCTAAGGGGAGCGTGTCCTTACTCTTTTGATATCCTTGTTAATATTTCTGAGATTGCACTCATTTTGAGCTTTTATCTTTGGTTAACCATAATGACTGCTTCTTGCTTTTGTTCGGCTTTTTGGTCATTAGGGTTAAAATTTTACTTTATTTTCTTCTTCTTTGTTTTCTTGTGCTTTGTTTTTGTGTTTCCACATTTGTTCGCAGGTGCTGAAGAGCTGAAGAAGTGAAGTGTTGACAATGCACTCATCAAGAGGGAGATTGAGGAGCCATGCTAAATAGCATGGGCTTCATGGCTCCAGATGTGATGAGTCATTGTCAACGATAGTCAAGAGGACAAAAGAAAAAGAGAAGATCTGCTGTTTCACAGGCCGTGTGTGACTCAGGTACACGGGCAGCAAGCGACTGTCGGGCAGTGGAGGCTGCGAAGTCGGGTTGGCCCAATCCGGGTACATGGGCAAGGAGCAGCAGAAGACCCATTGGGTTGTTGACCCGGATTGACTAAGGTACACGGGCGGTGAGTGATTGCCGGGCCAATCAAGCCGGCCCAATCCGGGTACCTGGTGCAAAGTCGGTGGAAGCTTTGTCCGTTTCGACGCAAAACTGACAACCGTCGATCTTGTATCGGACTGTCCAGAAGAGAAGTCGTAGTCTCTACGAAAGCTTAGCTTCCGGATAAGTCATTTGTATCTCTAGGCCCACAGTCAGTCAGTCGAGTCTGTAAAAAAAATCCTAAGGGCAGTTTAGTCTTTTCCTTTATTCCTGCGTCTGTAAAAACCCTAAGGGGCTGGTGGAATATTCTAGGTCTTTGGGCAGCCTATAAATAGGGCCCCAATCCCTAGGGTTAGGTCACCCCTTCTAGAATTCACTTTTTAATCCATTGGTCATTTTGTCTCCCACGTTTCTCTCTCCTGTTGTGCGCCGCCAGGCACCTATTCATTACATTTTGCCTTGCATTTACTCTGCTCTACTTATTCCAGTGAGATTGAATCTCCTATTCTCGTTGAGGTGCGTGCATTGATTTCTCTGAATTAGAAGCTTCGGTTTGTTGTGCGGTGTTGTTTTTATTCCTGAGAATGTGTCTCTGTTGCGTATGTTCTTCACGTGAGGAGTACTAGTTCATGCTGGTTGCAAGTAGTACTACTACACTGTAGCAACAGTACACTAGTACTCTAGCCTTGCTTTTTACTGTCTTGCTTTTTGATCGAGTAGACAAGGCTAAGTGCCTTTTCTGACTGTTTCTAGCGAAGCCCCTTCTCTCTGTTCGAAGTCCCTTAGTTCCGTGAGGCAGGCTTCGATCTAACATCCTTGAGGGCTTTTCTTGAACTTCGTCTTCACTTTGTGCACTGTGTTCCTAGCTTCGAAGTACGTTTTGTGCTGTCAGCCAGCTTGACATACTTCGACAATCTGTGTGAAGTAGCACTTTGATATTGGCATACTGCGGCTATTTTTGCGAAGCTTTCTTTGACAAGCTTCAAACGTAGCTTCGAAGTATGTTTATTTGATAGACTTCACTCGGAGTATACTGCTGTCTTGTTCGAAGTCACAGTGTGTGTGGTTCGAAGGCCATACCTCGTTTTTGCTAGCTCCGAAGATTGAGTATAGGCTTCAATTTGGTTTTTCTGTCGTGTGTCAGGCTTCGCGTCTCTTTCGGAGGTTGCTATTCTGTGAGCTTGTTCGAACCTTTCTGATCGAAGTCTAGGCTTCGAAGTACTTTGTTCGAAGCAAGCTTCGATACTCCCATACTTCGCTTCGAAGCATACTTCGCTCCTTGCCACCTCGAACTAGGCTAGACCAAACACACCTTCAGCATTTTCACGACAGCCTTCGGCAGACTTCGACAAGAGACTCCGAAGCAAGCTTCGTCATTACGAAGCAGGCTTCGGCACAACAAGCAGGCTTCGGCAAGTATCGAACAGGAGACAAATTCTGAACAGTAATCTCTCATCTCACTCCATATGTACTTAGATTATTTTACTGAGAAGTTTAGATCTGCCAGGTCTTGAATATTTTGTTTATCTGCCTATTAGCAATGTGTTGGTATTTTCTCTATTTTAACATCAGGTGTTTCTAGGCTAGATACTTTTAGACATAGGCAATCTGTTCATACTTTGTTGCTTAGTCTTTTGAGGTGCGTTGGGTATTGAGAGCAGGCCATTGATTCGAAAGAATTTTTAGGCGCCCTTTCACCCCCCTCTGGTCGCTACTTTCGGTCCTACAGCGACTAACTCGAGCGTAATGCCGGCCGCGGTTCCACCGACAAGGGGATCTCTGTGCCTCGCCCAGAAGCGGTCCAGGTGGTCAGGTGCCGCGACGAGCCAGAGGC